>AWOL01S0090345.1:3405-14649 GCA_000715115.1 Nicotiana otophora | reverse complement strand
TATTTATATTTTAATATGGTGTTTAATTAAATAACTCAAATTCCATGTAGCAGTACCCAAAAACATAAATCCAAAATATTCTGATAATTATTTGGTTTTTATAATTGTGTTAAGATTTTGTTTTAGTTAAGTAAAACATTTTCAATAGTTTGGTTCTACCACATTGTTAAATATTTTTTCTTAATTATGTTTACATTTTAAAACTTCAAAATACATGTTATATTTAGTCATTCATTTTTTTTTAGATAATATAGTTATTAAAATGTGCTTGAAATTTTGTTAGATTGTGTTTTCATCATTTGAATTTATTCTTTGTTGGATATAATGTCTGCATTGCCAAAGGGTTCATATTTAATTAGATAAAAAGTGATAACATTGGGATCTTTAGTTCATTTATATAACTTTANTACCACATGGTTAAATATTTTTTCTTAATTATGTTTACATTTTAAAACTTCAAAATACATGTTATATTTAGTCATTCATTTTTTTTTAGATAATATAGTTATTAAAATGTGCTTGAAATTTTGTTAGATTGTGTTTTCATCATTTGAATTTATTCTTTGTTGGATATAATGTCTGCATTGCCAAAGGGTTCATATTTAATTAGATAAAAAGTGATAACATTGGGATCTTTAGTTCATTTATATAACTTTATTGTGTTATTAATCTTTGAGCATGTCATTTTATTTCATGTTAATTTGCCCTGTGTTGGAATCAATAGAGCTCATTAGTAAGTGGAACAATAAGGGGAATAAATCTGAGTTTAGAGTTAGCTAAAAAAGTGAGCCTAAATGTTACTTCGGGCTTATTCCATCAGTTAAACAGGTAGAAGCGCAAATAATTGTGAGGGAGCAAAATGAGTCATGAACTAATTCAAGATTCGTTCCAATAAGTAAAAATAAAACATAGAAATAAATATCTCAGATCTAAAAAGAAAAATAAATGAAATACATTGAATATGCTAGCATGCTTTAGGAACGTGTTAATCAATTGAATCATCGTGATTATGTATACGTTCGCGTGACATAATTACGATTCCCAAAACTAATACCAAGGTATGCGTTCGCGCAACTTTGGGTGAAACAATCTTAAAAATAATAAAGTGTTATTAATTGTGTATACGTACGCATGACATGATTCTTGACACACCAAACAAAACGAATACACGTACGCGTGATTTGTTTCAAGAAAATTTCATAATTATGAATAATCAAGCAATTAAAAGCGGTAAAAAGGTAAATGTACATAGGTTCTAAAATGAGTAATTAACTAATTTAATTAAGCCAGGTATGATTAAAGCGACCGTGCTAAAACCACAGAATCCGAGAGTGCCTCACACCTTCTCTCGGGTTAACAAAATTCCTTACCCGATCTTTTGTGTTCGCGGACCGCAAAATAGAATCACATTTCCTCGATTTGGGATTTAAAATAAACCGGTGACTTGGGACACCAGAAATTATCTCAAGTGGCGGATCTGAATCTAATAAATAATCTCACTTCGATTAATGTCACTTAAATTGGAAAAACTCCTTTGGCACCATTCCCCTTGGAAAAAGGAGGTAGGAGAGCTCTGGCGACTCTGCTGGGGAACAGAACCCAGAATCTCTGGTTAAGGGTTCAGAATTTGAGCTTGTAATGTGATATATACTTGGCTTTATTGATTTGATGTTATTACTGTGTTTCTGGGCCTGATGTGCTAATTACCGCTTTGATATTATTTGAACTGTATTAAATTGTCTTCTTACGCCTCCCTTCTGAGTCTTCTGAAATTATGGTGCACACGTGCGCGTGGCCCACTTTTCTGTTAGAAGTCATACCAATTAGAACGAGGCTGGGTCAGTAACTAGGCCGGGTAGACTTTCGTGCTCCCGGTACATTACTCCCACCTTGGCTCTAGTTGTCCGCTTGGAAAAGCCAGGTCTAAAACACTCCTCAGGATTTAAATCTAGAATAACATAGCCTCATGGAGGATCACTAGTAGGTACGTTTGTTTGCATCACGTGCATTTGACTTTGGAGACTCAATATAGGGGTTGAGTCCGTCTAGGACATGCGCACCCGAAATTACAAGACCATCCTGATACATCTTACAGGCTACTTGCGCATTTGTTTGATCTAGTTTGCATGTTGACTGACTGCTGAAATAGGGAAAGAAAATTAAGAAAACCTAGGAGGAAGAAAATAAAAGAGTGAAATTTAGCCGGTTCTCATAAAATCCCTCTGTTTAAAAATAAAGTCGTGTAAAAATTGTACTCAAAAGATGTTGAAAAATAGACTGAGATTTTGAAATATTCTCCGTTTCTTACCGAACTACGCGGTCTGATTCTCACCGGATGTGAGATACGTAGGCAAACCTCATCGGTTCCGGCCCCCAATTTCAAAAAATCCAAAAATATTTTCCCTTTCCTTAATTCTTTCTTAGAATTCTTTCTTAGAAAATTCAAAAAAAACAAAATCATTAAATCCAATTATATTTTCCTTTTTTTCTGAAGTCTTTCATTCGAAAAAAAATAATTTGCAAATCAAAATCCAAAAATATATTTTTTCCTTCTTTAGAAATCTTTCTTCCAAAATTTCAAAGAAAGATCAATCAAAATCCAAAAAAAAATAATATGTTCTTTCTTCTTTAAAAAGTCTTCTTTCAAACAATTCCCAACGAAAAAAATAAGAGCTAGCTTATGTACTTTATTCTTTGTATTCCCGAACTACGCAAGATCTGATTCATGCAGTGTCATGATGCGTACGCAATTCCCATCAGATTCGATCATTGCCATCAAATAAACTGAGTGAAAAAAAAGAAAGGAGTGACAAAAATAACAAAGAAAAACAAAGAGCGAAAAACAACAACAACAAAAAAAAAGCAAGAGTGAAAAAATACAAAAAGAGAACTCTTTGTCCAATTTGAAAAAGAAAACTGCGGGAACTTTTCGTGAATGCTGTCAAATGGTGCAAGAAAGCCGCCAAGGTAAATCCTCCAATAGATGAAGCAGAAATGGTTACGGTCTTCCTACAGGCCCAAGAGGCGGACTACTTCCAGAACATGATGTGCGTTATGGGTAATTCGTTCATCGAGGCTATCAAAATTGGAGAGATGGTCGAAAGTGGTTTAAAAGGGGCCAAATATTGAGTCATGTTGCCATTAAGGCCACATCATAGACCGTTGAGAATGGTTCGGGGAGTTTGATGAACAGAAACATGATGGAAGAGGGAGCCATGATGGCTTTGAGCTCGAAGGTGACCCGCAGGTCATTCAACCAATCATATATGCTTCCTAAGGTCCCACAAAAATATTATCCCTATCAAGATGTTGTTTATGTTGTGGAACTGCCTCTCTATGCGATGATAAATGTGCAACCTTACACGTGGCTACGACATTATACACAAAATCGAGATCCACCTCTCAGAAATGCCCGTCCCTACCAAGCTGCATATAATCCCCAACCAAACGCTCTCCAATACAATCCTCGCTTAAGAGAGCTCCTCAGAAGATATAGGTGAATCATATTCAAGTTTGTTTCAAAAGCTAATCGGGCTAGGTGTGCTGCAGCCAGTGGCCCTGAACCGGCCAAATCTTGAGTCCCCCTCGCACCAAGCTGATGCTAGATGTGAGTACCACTCTATAGTAGTAGGATATGATACAAAGGACTATTGGACCCTCAAAAGGGCAATTGAAGAATTTGATCCGGCTCTGAAAGCCATTGTAGCCATTGCCTCAATAGAAAAGAAACCTAAAAATGGACGCCAAACCTGAAACTTTCCCTATCAAACGGGAATCTCGGTAGTCGGTCTTGCTATCTTTTCTGTATTTCAGGTTATTTCAGGGTGTAATACGAATTCCTTTACTTTACTATCTTACTTTATGGTGTAAACCCTTCTATTTTGTTTACATATAATATTTAAATAAATGAAATCAATATTTCATCATCCATGAATGTCTCTTTTATTAATCTTGTCACCTTTCTTATTCTCTTTTCAAGTTTTGTTAATGTAGATTTTAATAACATGACATGCTTGCGTACTTCATGCCCAGATCCTAAAATGATGTCACACCTTGAAATAATGAATCAAGAAGTAGAATGTGCCAAAGATAAGGCTTGTAAGAAAATATACAAAGAAGGGACAACAAGCCTAAACCAAGTCCAAATGAAAACTGCCCTTACCAGATTAGTTTATGGCACTAAAATTGTGATATCAGTAGAAGTTGAAATTCCCTCTCTTCGGATCATTGTTGAAACCGAGTTTAGGATGAAGATTGGGTCAAGACCCTATTGAAGCAAATGACTTTGATTGATGAAAAGCGATTGGCTACAGTTTGCCACATGCATGTTGTACCAACAAATAATGGCCCGTGCCTACAACAAGAAAGTGCGGCCCAAGAAATTTGAAGTATGGCAACTCGTTCTGAGGAGTATTCTTCTGCATTAGGAGGAAGCTAAAGGAAATTTTTCCCCGAATTAGAAGGTCCATACATTGTAACAATAGTGCTGCCAAAGGGAGTACTGTATTTGGGAGACATCAAAGGAAATGTTCCCGATACAACTGTCAATGCAGACGCGGTCAAAAGGTACTATGTTTGACCCTTTACGCAGCTTTAATTCTCATTGATTGGGATGGCGAAGGCTTTCATTCTCACTACCCAAATACTATTAACCCTTTGCTAACCATTTGAGCCAGATACTCTTTCCTTGGCGACCCTCTTTGGAACTTATATGTAATGAGAAAGAAAAAGAAAAGAAAGGGATTGGAAAAAAATGAAAATGATTTTGTTTTAAAAATGAAGAAGAAAAAGCAAAAAAAAAAAAAGGTTTAGCTTAATTGATCTACGTTCGACCTTATTCCGAAAGGACACGTAGGCAGCTTCACTCTGGGGTTCGGTCACACCAAAATAAAATTCCACATTCCCCCAAAAGAGAAAACTGGGGCAGATGTTACAATGGTTCGGCGATGATTTCGCCCAAAAGGTTCCAAAGTTGTAATTCAATCCAAATTCTTTTTACCCAAATCCTTTCAAGGCCTTACGATCAATTGGTGAGAAGGTTCAAGAGTTGGAGGATACAATTACTAGGATAGGATGCAACAAAATTAGAGAAATAAAATGAGAGAGTCCTATTGGTGAAAACTCTCATGGACACTGTAGGGCGATGGTAAGTAGAGAAAATAAAATGAGAGAGTCTTGTTAGTAAAAATCGGCAAAGAGCACTATAAGGCGATGGCGAGAAGAGAAATGAGAGAGGCCAACTAGTGAAAACCCGCAAAGAGCATTATTAATCGAAAAGAGGATCCACGTAGAGTTGACATCAACACGGTCCTGAGCAAGATTTCTCGGTTTTAAGTCAAAAGTTGTGATGAGTTTCTAAGAGTCGGACAGTTTACACAGATCAGGAATCCAGTCCAAAAGGCATGTCATGTTCATTGAAGTCTGCATGTACTCCCAGATAAGTCCATATTTCTGTTCCCCGAAAGGGACACCTCTTGTTTGAAACTCATTCTCTATTATATTATTTGTTTTTCTTTGAATCCCTTTCGGTATAATTTGTTTAGAAAATAAGGGAAAGAAAAGACAGCAAGACCGATTTATAGGGTTCTTGTTTGAAGTGAGTTGATATATTCAAAAGGCGCCAAGCCTCGGTAAGGGCATCAGGTCAACCCCGACTGGCCATGATTTGCCGATACTTTGAAATTCAAAACCTTGAAAGAAGTCAAAAGTGAAATGCCCACAAAGGTAAAATAAAGTTAAAAAAGGTTAAGTCCCACGCGACCAATCGTCATGGCAAAGTTTGGAAAAGCCAAAGGTTCTTCAGCGTCAAAGATATAGTTGGTATTCAGGAAAAAATCAGTTGCAGTTGAAAAGGAAATGTGCCGAGATCAAGAGATCGAAATAATCAAGGCCACAAACCGATCTCCATTGTAAAACTAACAAATCTTTCTTTGTTTAGAACAGGAACACAACAATTTAAGAAACAGTTCGTGAAAAGATGAACACCATCAAGTGAAGTTCTCAAATCCTTGATTTTCTTCCAATATGCATGTAAATATGTTAATTTTAGTTTCATTATAGGGAATCAATACACTATCTTCAATACATGGTACTACATCCCCTGATTGCATTTCTTGTTGCAAGCATAGGGTACGACATTCCCTAGTAAAACCCCAGAGTGCTAAGAGCCTCACCTTATTGCCAACATAGGGTACTACATCCCCTGGTTGCATTTCTTATTGCAAGCATAGGCTACGACATTCCCTAGTAGCATCCCAGAGTGCCAAGAGCCTCACCTTATTGCCAACACACGGTACTACATCCCGTGGTTGCATTTCTTGTTGCAAACATAGGGTACGACATTCCCTAGTAGCACCCCAGAGTGCCAAGAGCCTCATCTTATTGCCAACACATGGTACTACATCCCCTGGCTGCATTACTTGTTGCAAACATAGGGTACGCCATTCCCTAGTAGCATCTCAGAGTGCCACGAGCCTCATCTTATTGCCAACATAGGGTACGACATTCCCTAATAGCATCCTAGAGTGTCACGAGCCTTATCTTATTGCTAACACAAGGTACTACATCCCCTGGATGCATTACTTTCTACCAACATAGGGTACAACATTCCCTAGTAGCATCTCAGAGCGCCACAAGCCTCATTTTATTGCCAACATAGGGTACGACATTCCCTGGTAGCATCCCAGAGTGCCACGAGCCTCATCTTATCGCCAACACAGGGTACTACATCCCCTAGCTACATTACTTTCTGCCAACATAGGGTACTATATTCCCTAGTAGCATCTCATACCGCCACGAGCCTCATATTATTGCCAACATAAGGTACGACATTCGCTAGTAGCATCCCAGAGTGCCACGAGCCTTATCTTATTTCCAACACATGGTACTACATTCCCTGGTCACATTATTTTCTACCTACATAGGGTACAACATTCCCTAGTAGTATCTTAAAGAGCCAAGAGCCTCACCTTATTGAGAATACATGGTACTACATCCCCTTGTTGTATTTCTTATTAAAAACGTAGGGTACGACTTCCTTAGTAGCATCCTAGAGTTCCACGAGCCTCATCGTATCGCCAACACAGGGTACTACATCCCCTGGATGCATTACTTTCTGCCAACATAGGGTACGACATTCCCTAATAGCATCTCAGAACACCACGAGCCTCATCTCATTGTCAACAAAGGGTACTACATCCCCTGGTTGCCTTCAATCTTATTAACATAGGGTATGACATCCCCTATTATAAAAAAAACATCTTTTTTAATTCTTTATTCTGCAATAGAAAAGATAGTTTAATGTATTTTTAATAACTCACAAAACTTTTCTAGTGCAAACTGGGGTAGAAAATATTTGTTCGTTTTGTTTGTTTCTCATGTCTTGCAGGCTTTTATGCAAAGTACGGATTGGATGTGGAAGAAAAGACTCTAGCTCTCGCCAGAGAAAGTGGAATGTTTAATCTCAATACCAGCCGCAACTAGCTTTGACGTAATGCATGCGGAGACATATAGTCTCAAGATCCATCTTCTCATCATCTGATCAAGAAACAAGCTTGTGAGAATATTTCATAGTCTGTTGCATCGAGAGCATCAAGTTTCAGTCTAAAGTAAATGGGATAAGCAACTCAAGAATCAAGACTAGACTCTAGACGACTTTTAGATAGGAATTTTATAACTCTTAGATTCCAAGAGTATGTAAGTTTCTATTCATTTTCCTGTAATAGTAGGAACCGTGTACCGGAACCTCAACGGAACTTCGTTCGATTCTCCATCTAAGCATACTCCGTCACTCTTCTTCCACTTGAACTATACGTGACCTGATTCTCCATCTAAGGCTCGGTACATCTTTTTGTTTTAACTTCTTTTCCCTTTTAAATAATAGTGAGGTCAAAAATCAGTCACATTGTTCATTTTCTTTGCCTGAAAACTGTTCATGTTTCCAAGCAAAGAGGGGCATGCTGTGAACACCTAATTTTTGACCACATCCCAAATTTTATACTACTTTAGTGTAAATATTCTTTTTAGGTCTAATCTTGATATTTTAAACTTTTATCTTACTCTTAATAGGTTTAATCTAAAAAAAATAAAAATTACAAAAAACAAAATAAAAAAAATCATATATGCTATAGTATTGTTTTTAGTGTCATTAGATTGTATGTAAATATTTTATTTTTCTTATATATATATTTGTTAGTCTAGAGTTAGTTAATTAATATTTTTATCTTAGTGTTTTTATTGAATTTTACTTCTAAAAGAAAGAAAAAAAACAAAAAATGGAAAACTTTGAAGAACCCGTAACTTTTCCAAAGTTGGGTAACAAATTTCAATCATTCCATGATCCCCACTCCCACACGACACAATGCACACACAGTGCACTACTCACATTTGCTCTCCACAACTCATACATTGTAATATATAATACATTCATGTTTTAGCATTGGCAGAGGGAAAGAAAGGGGGAGGGGGATTGACCTTTAGCATTTTCGAGGAGGAAAGAAACGAGCTTCTTTGGGAGAATGCTAAAAAGCAACCTGATAAGAAAGAAATCCAGCAGTTAAGAGAAAACAACACTTTTCTTAATTTAGAGCAAAAAGTGGGCTTGAAGAGATAGTTATTCGGTGGAGTTGCTCCGTTTGGAGTCGGAGATCGAAGCGTCGTTTCAGATTTTAAGTTCGCGAACTCAAATGAGTAGATTATAGTTGTTACCTTTTCTCTTTGAAAGTTTCATAAAAGGTAACAATTAAGTTCTTCTGCTAGTTTAATGTAACGTATTATTGAATATATGATGTTAGTTCATGAAGTTTAATTGTTCCTTTACTTTCCTTTGTATTTTAAGTGATGTCTGTTTCTTCTTCTCTTCTTATTGTTAATGTATGTATGCTTTGCAATTTATATTTTTGTATGTTCCTAACTTTTAAATTTTAATTCGAATCTATTATCTTGCCATAATTTTCATGAAACTTTTAAATCATAGTTAATTGATAAAAAAATGTTTAAAGTGGGTCAAGACAATACTTCTTGGGTTAAGTCCTAGTTACTGTGTGAGTCCATTCATACCAGTTCTAGTTATTGTCTTTATTTTGGTAATTCTTTGCAAATCTGTTATGTCCTTATTCTTTATTTAGGATTAAAACTTTTTTCCCTTCTCCCTCGAACTATCATCCTGGTAACTAAGTTAGTGATAAGTTTGGTGTTATTTAGTTTTACTTACTTTGAGTAGTTTTAGAATTGTCTCATATAATTTATGGTAGGTAGATTACTTGGATGTGGTTAGGACCCATTAGTTCAAAAAAGAATAAAGTTAGTATAAAGTTACATGTTCGTACAATTGAATTTTAACGCAAGCATCATTCTAGTTCATTTATTTATATTTTAATATGGTGTTTAATTAAATAACTCAAATTCCATGTAGCAGTACCCAAAAGCATAAATCCAAAATATTCTGATAATTCTTTGGTTTTTATAATTGTGTTAAGATAAACATTTTCATTAGTTTGGTTCTACCACATGGTTAAATATTTTTTCTTAATTATGTTTACATTTTAAAACTTCAAAATACATGTTATATTTAGTCATTCATTTTTTTTAGATAATATAGTTATTAATATGTGCTTGAGATTTTGTTGGATTGTGTTTTCATCATTTGAATTTATTCTTTGTTGGATATAATGTCTGCATTGCCAAAGGGTTCATATTTAATTAGATAAGAAGTGATAACACTAGGATCTTTAGTTCATTTATATAACTTTATTGTGTTATTAATCTTTGAGCATGTCATTGTATTTCATGTTAATTTGCCCTGTGTTGGAATCAATATAGCTCATTAGTAAGTGAAACAATAAGGGGAATAAATCTGAGTTTAGAGTTAGCTAAAAAAGTGAGCCTAAATATTACTTCGGGCTTATTCCATCAGTTTAACAGGTAGAAGCACAAATAATTTTGAGGGAGCGAAATGAGCCATGAACTAATTCAAGATTCGTTCTAATAAGTAAAAATAAAATACAAATAAAAATAAAATATACAAATAAATATCTCAGATCTAAAAAGATGAATAAATGAAATACTTTGAATATGCTAGTATGCTTTAGGCATGTGTTAATCAATTGAATCATCGTGATTATATATACGTTCGCGTGACATAATTTCGATTCCCAAAACTAATACCAAGGTATGCGTTCGCGCAACTTTGGGCGAAACAATTTTAAAAATAGTAAAGTGTTATTAATTGTGTATACGTACGCATGACGTGATTCTTGACGCACCAAACAAAACGAATACACGTACGTATGATTTGTTTCAAGATAATTTCATAATTATGAATAATCAAGCAATTAAAAGCGGTAAAAAGGTAAATGTACATAGGTTCTAAAATGAGTAATTAAATAATTTAATTAAGCCAGGTATGATTAAAGCGACCGTGCTAAAACCACAGAATTCGAGAGTGCCTCACACCTTCTCTCGGGTTAACAGAATTCCTTACCTGGTCTTCTGTATTCGCGGACCGTAAAACAGTATCAAATTTCCTTGATTTGGGATTTAAAATAAACCAGTGACTTGGGACACCAGATATTATCCCAAGTGGCGGCTCTGAATCTAATAAATAATCCCATTTCGATTAATGTCACTTAAATTGGAAAAACTCCTTTGGCACCATCCCCCCTGGAAAAAGGAGGTGCGACAGTAATTGCTTATCCTTAATTGAAGTTATTATTATTCTTTCCGTAATTGCTTATCCTTAATTGAAGTCATTATTATCTTTTCCGTAATTGCTTGTCCTTAATTAAATTTATTAGTATCTTTTCTGTAATTGCTCAACCTTAATTGAGGTTTTGTTATTCCTTTTATTGTTTACTTATCCTTATTTTGAATCATTGATTCATTCTATCTCTCTTACCGTCGAGTTGTAGTTATGTGGAAATCATTGTTGCATGCTATCTCTCCCCTTGTTGAGCTATTTTTGTTGAAACCATTATTCTCTGTTGTCTCTTTCATTGTGAGCTCGTTCGTCCGTTTCTTTGTGTTCTGAAGTTCTTGAGTTGATTTACTTGCCATATTCCCGTGTTATAGTTGTTGGTGCTGTTGTACCGAGTATTGTTGTGCCAAGGGCTATGCATGGTTGTGAAGTTATTTTATTGTGTTGTTATGTTTTAGCACACGTGGTATTGTTGAGAGGATTGCCAGGGTGCTCGCACATGAGTTGTCTGTGCTATTGTTACTATTGATATTTTCACATGCGACGTGACA
>AWOL01S0090332.1:0-20681 GCA_000715115.1 Nicotiana otophora | reverse complement strand
CAGAAGAACATAAATTTCACTAACTAACATGGTAGAAGGATTAGATGTAAATATAACTAACAAGAAGGAAAAGCATGATCTTTATAAGCTAACAAGTAGAGGCATGAATGACTAACATGGTAGAAGGCTTGTACTAAAGTGTAACAAAATAGATACGACATGGATATAGATATAACAACAGGAAGTAGGCATGATATTTGCAAGTTAAGTAAGTAGAAGGCACGGGCAACACAACAACAATTGAGATAGAGAACAAAGACCGAACAATAACGACAAGTCACATAAGAACCATAAGTACGACAATAACAGCTCAAGGTAAAGACATGAACGTATATATACAAGGAAAAGATATCACCACCTAATGCATATCCCTCATCCTCACCTGCACAAAAATACCGTTTGTGCCATGAACTCGTGATAACAAAAACCATGATAATATAAATGCAATGGCACGATATCACCCTTCATGCTTTTACTCTTAAATGAAATGGTATGACATCACCTTTCGTGCTTTACACTCACATGACATGGCACGACATCACCCTCCATGCTTTATACTCAAATGAAATGGCACGGCATCACCCTTCGTGCTTTACACTTTTCCCTCTCATGATAAATATATGAAATGGCAGGCATCACCCTTCGTGCTTTACACTCTCCCTCACATAATAATATATTTACAATGGAATAGTATCACCCTTCGTGCTTTACACTCTTCCTCACCAAGCATATATATATCAATGACAAGCGAAGTAGGAAGCATAAATAACATCAAGGAGAGTTGTTAAACAAATATTCCAAGTGAACCTCAATCACCATTTTCAGGCCAACAATAGTTCAATAAACCCTCATGAACCTTATGGTGCAAGTATTTCAACAAATTTCAAAATGATCTACAATTCAAGTATATAATCTAATATCCCAAGAATAACGGTCGTAGTAATGTATTTGTGATTAAGTATAATGATGACCGAATTAGACATCTAAGTGTTTCCCTATATTCCATCAAATTTTAATCAAGTTATAATAAAGTAAATCTATGTTTCTAACATTTAATTCCATATTTTAGTGATCTAGAAGTCAAGTAAGAAATGAAGAAAGAAGGTTACGTAGTTCTACAAGACTCAATTTATAGCATAATCTACCCTCCGAGCATGATTAACCATGGCACGTGCATATATGCTCATCACCTCATATATGTATCACCCCCGCATGTAGCAACTAATGTCAAATAGTAGGAAAATTTCCTCAACAAAGTTAGGAAGGAAACTTACCTCAATTTGGCTCAATACTCAATTTAGCCTTTTCTTTTACAAATGCACCTCCGCTTGGCTCAATCTAGCCAGAGACGACTTAAATACATCACATAATGCAAGAGAAAATAATTTCAATTATTAAAGCTATGATTTTTATACAATTTCTAAACTTTTACCCCGGGCTCGCCCGATCCAAACCCGGGTCCAAGGGTAGGTCTTGACTATCCATAGCCCCACGAGTCCATATACGCGGTTTGTTTCCAAATTCGAGTCCTATTTGACTCTCAAATCCCAAATTTTCATTTTTTTCAAAACTTAGATAAAATCCCCAAACTTTTCCCTAGATTCTCATGAATTTTATGTTAAATCTAATTTATAATTATGAAATATAATTGAAAATTGATTAGAGGTACTTACCTAATAGTTTGGTATGAAAATCTCTCCCATCGAAGCTAGGGTTCAAAATATAACAAAATGAAGTTGAGTCTCGAAATTATCCAGCTATACGGAGGCTGCAGATATCGCACAAAAGCGAACAATTCGTCGTAAAAGCGAGCCAGGAGACTTCCTGCTAAGGTCGCATTTGCGACCCAATTCTTTGCAAATACAAAGATAGTTGACTCTCAAAAGCAACAGGAATCCTCGCAAAAGCGAACAACCACTATTTGCAAATACGAGGAACTTCTTCGCAAATGCAAATTTCTCCCTCGCATCCCAGTTTCATAATTTCGATAGTCTCATTTGCGACAAAAATATCATAAATGCGATGACACCGGTACCGACACTTAAAAATCATAACAATTATTCTGAAACTCACCCCAGCCCCCGAGGCTCCAAACCACCCACCCACACCAGTCCAAAAATACAACACGAACTCACTCACGCTATCAAAATATTAAAATAACCTCTAAAATCATGAATCGGATGCCAAAACACACGAAGATCAAAATAAACTTCAATAACTTCTTAAATTGAAACCAAAAGTCTGAACCATATCAAATCAACTCCAAATGATGCGAAATTTTGCAAGCAAGTTCCATATGATGAAACAGGCCTACTCAAGGCTTCAAATCATCCATAACAACCTTGAAATGATGAATTGCACCTCAAGTCGAAATCAATGAACTTTGAACTTTCAACTTCCAAAACTCGCACCGAAGCATATCAATTCAACCCGGAATGAACTCAAAATTGCACACAAGTTCCAAATGACGTATCGAAGCTATTCCAGTTCCCGTAACTATAATCCGAATCTGATATCATCAAAGTCAACTTCTAGTCAAAATTATGAACTTTCCGAACATTCAAATTTCCAACTTTCGCCAATTAGTGTCGAATCCTTCTAGAAATATCCAAATGCAAATCCGTACATACGCCTGAGTTCAAAATAATCATCTGGACTTAACAGGACCATCAAAACTTCAGTTCGAGGTCAAATACTAAAATGTCAAACTTGGTCAACTCTTCCAACTTAAAGCTTCAATCTTGAAGTCCATTTGTAACGACCCCACTGGTCATTTTGAGCATTTATACTTCGCTCAATAGTTTGAGAGCATGATTATATCCGCATTATGTATTATAACTTACGTGAATCATCGGTTTTGGTTTTCAAGTTATTCGGAATCAATTTGGAAGAATGAACTTCAAGATTTAAGCTCTAAGTTGGAAGAGTTGACCAAGTTTGGCTTTATAGAATTTGATCTCGTAATGGAGTTTTGCTGGTTCCGTTAGCTTCGATGGGTGAATTATGACTTAGGAGTGCATCCGAATTATGATTTGGAGGTCTGTAATTGAATTAGGCTTGAAATGGAGAAAATTGGATTTTTGGGATGTTTGACCGGGAGTGAAATTTTTGATATCGGGGTTGGATTCCTATTTCAAAAGTTAGAGTGGGTCCATAATGTCAAATGTTACTTGTGTGCAATTTTTGAGGTCAATCGAACGTGATTTGATAAGTTTCAACATCAGTTGTAGAAGTTTGAAGTTTCAAAGTTCATTATTTCTGACTTGAGGTGAGATTCATCGTTTCAAGGTTGTTATACATGATTTGATGCCGCAAGTAGGTTTTTTCGTCATATGGAACTTGATTGAAAAATTTGGCGCCATTTGGAGTTGATTTGATATGGTTCGGACGCTTGGTTGCGATTCTAGAAGTTCTTAAAGTTTATTTTGTTCTTCATGCGTTTTGGCGTACGATTCAAGCTTTTAGAGGTTATTTAGATGTTTTGATTACGAGAGTGAGTTCGTGTTATGTTTTTGACTTGTGTACATATTTAGTTTGGAGCCCCGAGGGCTCAGGTGTGTTTCGTTTAGGCTGCAGAGTGGTTCTGGACTTAGAAACAACAGTTGGTGCAAGCCTCAGATCTCGCAATTGCGAGGAATGAGTTCACATTTGCGAAATATTGCCAAGGATGCTGGGTTCGCATTTGCGAAGTCAACTTGGGGAGAGCTTCTTCGCATTTGTGATCATTTTGGTCGCATTTACGGAGGGTCCATTGTTCGCAATTTCGAACTATTCATCGCAATTGTGATGACAACAAAAATGGGAAGACTACGCAATTGAGAGTGGTTCTTCGCATTTGCGAACCCCAGGTCGCAAATGCATCTGCGACTGGACAAATAGCTGAATAACGGGATTTTAGTTCGTTTTTTCAAATTTTCAAACCTAGAAATCCCTAAAGGAGATTTTCTCAAGCCATTTCATTTCATAAGATTTCAACCAAAAATCTAGCATTTTCATGGTAGAAATTGAAAATTTAGGTAGAATTAAGGATTTTTATAAAATTGGAATTTAGACCTCAAATTGAGGTCGGATTTCGTAAAGAATTACATAACCGAGCTTGGGGATAAATGTGTAATCGGGTTTTGGTTGGTTCAGAGGCTTGTTTGAAAGGTAAAGTCGTGGTTGAGCTTTGAGTCGATTTTGGAGAGAGATAAATGTCTTGCCTAACTTTGTTGAGGGCATGTTTCCTACTATTTGACATTGTTTGCTACATGCAGGGGTGATACATATATGAGGTGACCGACATATATGTATGTGCCATGGTTAATCACGCTCGGGGGTAGATTATGCTATGAATTGTGCCTTGCAGAACTATGTGACCTTCTTACTTAATGTCTTAGTTGACTCCTAGATACTAAGAATATAGAATAAAATGTTAGAAATGAGAAATTTAGTTTATTATAACTTGATTAAAATCTAACAGAATTCTGAGAAACATTGATGTGTCTAATTCGGTCATCAGTATGCTAAATCATTAATACATTGCTACGACTGATATTCTTGAGATACTAGATTTTATGCTCGTGTTGTAGACCATTCTTGAGATTTGTTGAAATACTTGACTAAAATGGGCCTTGAGGGTTTATTTAACTATTGTTGGTTGTGATTGGGGTTTCATTTGAAATATTCCTTTAAACACTCCCCATTGATATTATTTATGCTTCCTACCTTGTTTGTCATTGATATATATATATATACACACATATACATACTTCGTGAGGAATAGTGTAAAGCACGAAGGGTGATGCCGTGCCATTTCATTTAAGTGTAAAGCACGAAGGGTGATGCCGTGTCATTGTAAATATAGTATCATGTGAGGGAGGGTGCAAAGAACGAAGGGTGATGTCGTGCCATGTCATGTGAGTGTAAAGCACGAAGGGTAATACCGTACCATATCATTTGAGAGTAAAAGCAGGAAGGGTGATGTCATGCCATATCATTTGAGAGTAAAAGCACGAAGGGTGATGCCCTGCCATTTCATTTATATTATCATTCTTTTACTTTAAAAGAATTCATGGCATGAAGGGTGTTGCCATGCAGGTGAGGACGAGCGACATGCATTATGTTGTGATATCATTTCCTCGTATATACGTTCATGTCTTTACCTTGAGCTATTATTATCGTATTTATGGTTCTTATGTGACTTGTCGTTATTGTTCTGTCTTTGTTCTCTATCTCAATTGTTGTTGTGTTGCCCATACCTTCTACTTACTTAACTTACAAATACTATGCCTACTTTCTATTGTTATATCTATACCTATGTTGTATCTATTTTGTTACACTTTAGTACAAGCTTGCTACCATGTTAGTTACTCATGCCTCTACTTGTTAGCTTATAAAGATCATGTTTTTCCTTCTTGTTAGTTATATTTACATCTAAACCTTCTACCATCTTAATTAGTGAAATTTATGGTCTTCTACCATACTCACTGTCATTACTTTTGTTCCCTCTATCTCATATATTTATATTTTCTATATGCTTCCGACTTCTTATTTGTTACTTTCTGGGTACTCTCTACTTGGTAGACATTATTGTTAGAAACTATTCTACCTAGTTGGTACTATTGTATGCACATTTGGTAAGGATGAGATGAACCCACAAAAGGTGTTGCCATGCTAATTGATTTGACACATAATTATTTATATATAGTGAGGAAGAGATAAAAGCACGAAGGGTGTTACCGTGCCATTTGATTTGATATCTGTGATATACTTCTCACCCTAGGAAAGATTATGAATTGTTCTACTGTGATTTCTCCTAGTAATCGTTTACTGCCTCACATAGTTGTTTACGATACTCTTATCTATTATGCTCATAAATTGTCTATACTGTTAGTCTAAGGTACATGTTATAATAGTAAGCACCTTTTAAACTAAAAAGCCTTGTCACTACTTCGACGAGGTTAGACAAGATACTTACTGGGTGCATGGGGTCTATTGTACTCATACATACTTCTGCACCTTGCGTGCAGATTCTTGGAGTTGCGGGGTGATGTCAGGAGCTGACTCTGAAGATGTTCGTGCATTCTAGATTTATCTTCCACTTGTCCTTGGTAGCTTTAGATTTTTCTAATCTATTTATGTAACTTTGAAACATATCGTGTATTTATTTGTATTAGCTTTGTAAATTTCAAATTCTTAGAAGCTCATGATTCGTACTACCAGTCCTTGGGTTAATATATAAATGTTCAGATAATTCTTCACTGTTTTCCTATAAATTTCATTTGCATTGTATTGACTGTTAGTTGGCTTACCTAGCGGGTCGAGTTAGGTGCCATCACGACTAGTGGTTATTGGGTCATGTCAAGTTGGTATCAGAGCACTAGGTTCATAGGTTATTCGAGTCATGAACAAGTGTGTTATAGAGTCTTGTGGATCGGTATGATGACGTCCATACCTATCTTTGGGAGGCTACATGGCATTTAGAAAAAATTTCCTTTCTTCCCCCTTATCGTGAGACCTTATTTCATCTTGAAATCTACGACTTTGATTCTTTCCAATCGCATATATGTAATGTTGCGCACTCAGTATTCGCTATGCACCGACGATCGGTGATGTTGTAGATGGGTTACTGATGGCTGTAGGTGCTTGATTACTATCGCAATGTGTTGTCTAATCTCAGGAGAAGATGTAGTGTTAATTCTTTTGGTTGTTCATTTGTGGTACGAAGCGAGTTCTTATATCTGGCTGGTAAGCACAGACTTGGGAAGACTTGTTGGTGGCCTGGCTATTGTGATTAAGGTGGGTTCATTGTATGGTGTCGATTTGAGTATGGCCGGTGGGCCACCTCCTGCGTGATGAGTTGGGATCGTGTGTTTTGTATGAGGTTTTCATTTGGCAGGGTGCATATATTATCATTTTAGAGCATTTTGGGGAAGTTGTTTGACCATTGCAAGGATGGGTACGCGCTTGGCAGAATCTTCAGAGTGTTCTAATGACCAGTATTGCATGAGTTTTGAAGTATTCAGTTAAATAACCGTGTAGGATCGGGGCATTGCTATGAAGATATAGTACATTAGATGTCTATGAGGTGTTCTATGGCTTTGGGCTAAGTGGGGGAGTCTGCTAATGATGATCAAATTATAGGATCATACGCCGTATTAATTTCCGGGCCAAGGGATTGCTTGGGTGCTTCTCTGAATAGTCATGTGCTGATGAATCGCGAGTTGCTCGACGCGTATTAGTTGTGCATTGATGATCAGAGTAAGGTGAGTAGCTATCGAGAAGGTTCTAACGAGTTCCAAGTCTTATGTAGCATTTAAGGACTTCTGAATTTGTTTACGGGTAGGGTTGAGATCGGTAGCGAATGGTGATCGGATCTGCGGTATCTCCTTGTCAAGAAAAATCTACATGACAATGTTAGAGAGATGCAAGAAATGGCTTCGGGTTCCCAGGAGGTTCCTTCAGGGCGATCATATCAGATTAAGCTATTTTCGGGTTGGCAACCTGTGTGACTCGGTTGTGTTAGAGGCGATCGGTTTTGGTTACTCGATCTTGTGTTAATAAGTTTCTAAGAATTCATAATGGTTATGAAAACTCCGGAGTAGGTGTTTGCTACAGGTATAGAAGCTATATTACATGTGGTGATGTTCTCCTAGATTGAGGTAAATGCAAGGTTCGCGGTTAATGAGATGTTGAATTTGCTCATGGTTCAGAGTTGATTATGGAATTTTTGTAGTTTCGCAAGTTAGCATGTTAGAGGTGATGCGCCGTGTGGGGTGGAAACGTTGCTTGTACAAGGTTGCAGTTTAGTTTTGGATGGAAGGATATGAGTTCTTGATGTCACAGACGATTTCAGGTGTTTAAGATTATGCTAGCACTATTTGTTTTCGCCGGAAGAAAGTTCGCCTGTTGGCAAATTCATTGTGTTTTGACTTGTGGATATATTCTGTAAAATGATGGAGTGTGATTTACGTATTAGCCATTTGGGTTGCAGTGTTGATATCGGATGTGAAGATTCTAGTATTCGTAAGGTTCAGAGACTGGATGTTCTCGTGGGTGGATTATTCCTTGATTTCGAATTGTGAAGAAATGTTGAGGATTGAGTGATTGATGGTATGTGTTACGAAAAGGCTGCTATGGACTTTTGGAATGTTATTTACCTGTTGGGGAATAATCGGCATTTGGTTTGGGGAGTATTCGTGAGCCTAATTAGAATGTGTATTCTGTATCGGATCGGATTTGCTTGCTCCTGCGCAGCTGTCACCATAGGTATATCAGCGGGCGGAATAGATGTTATTCGTGCCTTAGTCTATGTTATGTATTTCTCTCTTATGCTATTACGGGTTGTGAGGGTTACATGATTCTTCGCACGTATATTGTAATTCAGTTTAGGCCTTATGGCGTTATAGGGGCGATGTCCTTCGTGACGTTGATTTTCTTATTGCACCACAGTTGTGTTTGTCTTTCTTAGTATTGTTTGTTCCTAATAATCTTCCCACAATTATATTTTGTGTACTCTATTGTGCATGATGTTGACGTATATATCATTAGTGAGCTCGAGTATTATGGCTTGATGGGTACCATATGTGGATTGATATTATGGGATTGGGTTGCACGACGCAACAATACTGTGATGAAATGTAACTCCTTATGCTTACTTCATGTATTTTTTCTTTCACCTTGTTGAAAATAGTTCACATGAAAATGCTAAAATTACCCTGCATGCTTAACTTATTTAGTAACCTTCTTATTTAACTTTCTTACTATTATCTGTCATGTTTGAATTATTGCTTGTTTTGCCACGTTGTGTGGAGCTCCATATGATTTTTGTTGAAAATTGTGGGTTGGACTGCTTGTATTGGCTGAGATGAGGTTTCTAAACTCGATATTTTGCACTATCATATTGGGATAAGGAATGTTTGAAAGAATGGTACTATATTTCTGCTGAGGATTTGGGCAATGGCCCTGGTCGGACTAGTGAGCTTTTTGGCTTATTGATCAGATGAGTGGTTAAGAGATTATGCGTGTTTATTTCATCATCGACAGTGTATGAAGGTTTTGGGCGAGATTCTAATCAATATGAGGTTTACTACCGGCACCGTATTTATTTTTGAGCAGCCATGGTAGTCAGCAGTTACTGCTGTGAATATCTGAGTGATGGGGTATATCATGTGACTACATCTTGGGTTACGGTTATGGCTTGGCACCACTTGTTCAGACTTATACAGTGTGTAGAGGCGTGGTTCGGGCATCATAATGATTTGCGGATGTTGGAGATTGGGTTCTAAGGTTTAAGGACCAAGGTTGAAGTAAGGATCTCTAGTTATGTTGTGTTGGAAGGCTTATATGAAATGGGGTGACGTGGGATCACCCCTGGGTATGTGCATAGTAAGGTTACACCATGATTTGATAGCTTTGGAACGACTCTTGGCACATTTGAGGACGAACATATGTTTAAGTGGGGAAGGATGTAATGACCCAACTGGCCGTTGTGAGCATTTGCACTTCGCTCGGTAGTTTGAGAACATAAGTATATCCACATGATGTATTATGACACGCGTGAATCATCGGTTTTGGTTTTTAAGTTATTCAGAATCAATTTCGAAGAATGAACTTCAAGATTTAAGCTTTAAGTTGGAAGAGTTAACCAAGTTTGACTTTGTAGCATTTGACCTTGGAATGGAGTTCTATTGGTTTCGTTAGTCCGTTGGGTGATTTTGGACTTAGGAGCGCGTCCGGATTGTGATTTGGAGATCCGTAATTGAATTAGTCTTGAAATGAGGAAAGTTGGAATTTTGGGATGTTTGATCGGGAGTGGACTTTTTGATATCGGGGTCAGATTCCGATTCTGAAAGTTGGCTTAGGTTCATAATGTCAAATGTGACTTGTGTGAAAAATTTGAGGTCAATCAGACTTAATTTGATAGGTTTCGGCATCGGTTGTCGAAGCTTGAAGTTTCAAAGTTTATTGATTTTGACTTGAGGTACGATTCATCGTTTTGAGGTTGCCATGCGTGATTTGAAGCCTCGATAGGTTTGTTTCGTCATATGGAACTTGCCTGCAAAATTTGGCGCCTTTTGGAGTTGATTTGATATGGTTCGGACGCTTGGTTGCGATTCTAGAAGTTCTTGAAGTTGTTTTTGCTCTTCATGCGTTTTGGCATCCGATTCATGCTTTTAGATGTTATTTGGATGTTTTGATCGCGCTAGCGAGTTTGTGTCATTCTTTTGGACTTGTGTGCATGTTGGTTTGGAACCCCGAGGGCTGGGGTGAGTTTCAGTTAGGCTTCAAATTTGTTTTGGACTTAGGAAAAATAGCTAGTGCAGTTGTTTCTGGTGCATGCCTCAGATCTCGCAATTTCTAGGTCTGAGTTCGCATTTGCGAAACATTGCCAAGACTATTGGGTTCGCATTTGCGAACCCGGTGTTTGCATTTGCGAAGTGCACCTTGGGAGAGCTTCTTTGCATTTGCGATCATTTTGGTTGCATTTGCGGAGGGTCCATTGTTCGTAATTGCGAACTATTCATCGCAATTGCAATGATAACAGAAATGGGAAGACTTCGCAATTGCGAGTGGTTCTTGGCATTTGCGGGGTTTGCATTTGCGGGGTTCGCATTTGCGAACTCCAGGTCGCAAATGCGACATCTGCGACTAGAAAAATAGCTGAAGAACGGGAGTTTAGTTTATTTCCTTAAAGTTTCAAACCTAGAGAACCATATAGGTGATTTTCTCCGGAGCCCTTCTTACCCAATTCATTGGTAAGTAATTCTAACCTATTTTCTTTCAATCTTCTGTTTCATCTCATAAGATTTCAACCAAAAGTCTAGGAGTTTAATGGTAGAAATTGGGAATTTGGGTAGAATTAGGGATTTTTGGAAAATTGAATTTAGTCCTCAAATTGAGTTTGGAATTCGAAATAAATTACATAACCGGGATCAGAGATGAATGTGTAATCGACTTTTGGTCCGATTTTCGGGTTTGGACCAAGCGAGCCCGAGAGTTGGCTTTTGTTGACATTTTTAATAATGACCTAAATTGAACCTTTTTCATTCGTGGGTAGTTCCTAAGGCTTATTTTGAATTATTTGGTTGGTTCAGAGGCCTGTTTGAAAGGCTAAGTTGTGGTTGAGCTTTGAGTCGATTTTGGAGCGAGGTAAGTGTATTGCTTAACTTTGTTGAGAGAATATTTCCTACTATTTGACATTGTTTGCTACATGCGGGGGTGATACATATATGAGGCGACGAGCATATATGCATGTGTTGGGTTAATCATGATCGGGGGTAGATTATGCTATGAATTGTGCCTTGCAGAATGCGACCTTCTTGCTTCATGTCTTACTTGACTCCTAGATACTAAGAATATAGAATTAAATGTTAGAAATCAGAAATTTAGTTTATTATAATTTGAGTAAAATCTGACGAAATTCTGAGAAACATTGCTATGTCTAATTCGCTCATCACTATGCTAAATTATTAATACATTGCTATGGCCAATATTCTTGAGATACTAGATTTTATGCTCGTATTGTAGACCATTCTTGAGATTTGTTGAAATACTTGACTAAAAAGGGTCTTGAGGGTTTATTGAACTATTGTTGACTTGAAAGTTGTGATTGAGTTTCATTTAGAATATTCGTTTAGACACTCTCCTTGACGTTATTTTTCACGACACGAAATTCCCACATTCGGACCGTGATGGCGCCTAACATTTCACTTGCCAGGCAAGCTAACGTTAGAATAATATTAACCAATTTTAAAATAATTTTTAAATTATTAATAATCAAAGTTTGATATATAGTGAAATAACTCATAAAAAATAACGGTGTCTAAATACCATCCCAGAATTGGTGTCACAAGTGCACGAGCCTCTAGAATAAATACAATTAAAGGTCTGAATAAAATAAAGTTGTCTAAAAATAAACACACAACTAAAGTAAAATAGACGGGGACTTAAAAACTGCGGACGCCATGCAGTTATACCTCAAGTCTCCTCTCGTAGCTGAAATCCCAGCAAGTCTATGGTACGCTGCTGGGACCAACTCCGAAATCTGCACAAGAAGTGCAGAGTGTAGTATCAGTACAACCGACCCCATGTACTAGTAAGTGCTGAGTCTAACCTCGACTAAGTAGTGACGAGGCTAACGCGGGTCACTTACTTTAACTTGTACGCAAAATTAGTAACAACAACAATAATAAAAATAAATCAGGTAATTCATTGATAATAATTGAAGCCAACTCCACAGTCATAACCAAATTTTATTTCCATTAATTCTGTTGCAGCGTGCAACCCGCTCTCACAATATATTCACATTCAATTTTATTTCAGCGTGCAAGCCGTTCTCACAATATATTCACATTCGGTTCTATTGCGGCGTTCAACTCGCTCCTCCAATATATTCATTTTAAATAAGTTTGTTGCGGTGTGCAACCCGATCCTCCAATATGAATTTTTAATAAGTTTGTTGCAGCGTGCAACCCGATCCTTCAATATATTCATTTTCATTAATTCTGTTGCGGCGTGCAACCTGATCCTCCAATATATTCATTTTCATTAATTCTGTTGCGGCGTGAAACTCGATCCTCCAATATATTCATTATAATCAATTCTGTTGCGGCGTGCAACCCGCTCCTCCAACATATTCATTTACCAACTCTTATAGAAGAATTTTCCCAATAAATGCAACAATTAATATAAAATTATAAGACAACAAGCATACAATAATTATGATTTAATTACGAAACAAACAAAAGCAATTAGCAAATTACTATAGAAATCAGAAAGAAAATATGCAGTTTAATATTTAATATGCTAAGTGTCAAATAACAATTAAGGCACAGAATTCAAATACCATATAACAATTAATGCAGGAATTCAAGAATTAATATTTGACTAAGAATAGGAGAGAAACAATTATTATAATAATTAATTTATGATTTAAAATAATTTATGATTTTTCAAGTAAGCAGTCAAACAATTTATTTGACGACGCATAGACACTCGTCACCTCGCCTATACGTCGTTCACATGCAATTCACATAATAAATAATTTAAGGGTTCAATTCCCTCAAGTCAAGGTGAACCACGACACTTACCTCGCTTTGCAAATTTCAATCAATTATTCAACCACAGCTTTTTCTTTTAAATTTGACTCCGAAAGCATCAAATCTATTCACAAACAATTCAATATATTCAATACTAATCATAGGAATTAATTCCATATGAATTTATTAATTTTTCGGGAAAAACTCCAAAATTTATTAAAATATTCGGCAATGGGACCCACGTCTCAAATCTCGTAAAAACTTACGAAATCCAAAGACCCATTCCGAGACGAGTTCAACCATACAAAAAAATCCAATTGCGATATCAAATGGACCTTCAAATCTTAATTTTTCTTTTTTGGAAGATTTTAGAAATATCTGATTTTTCTTCCATAAATTCACAGATTCATGATATAAATAAGTATTAAATCATGAAATATAATCAATATAGGATAAGGAACACTTATCCCAATGTTTTCCCGTGAAAATCGCCTAAACTCGCCTCTTGAGGTTTTAGGTTTTGAAGATTTGGGAAATGAATCAAAAGTCCCATCCAAAAGGCATTTTGTTCAGCTGCAGGTGTCGCAATTGCGACCTGAGCTTTGCAAATGCGAAGAAACACTCGCAATTGCGAGGCCCTTCACAATCCTGTTGCCTTTGCATATGCGAAGATTATGTCACATTTGCGACAGTTGGCCCTTCGCAATTGCGAAGATAAACTCGCAATTGAGAGAATTGCTGGCCTGGGTTTTTTTCGTAATTGCAATAAAAATATCGCAATTGCCATACCTGCTTGGTTAGCATTTGCGATGCCTGATCTCGCAATTGCAAGATCAGAGGCCTGCAACAGGTTCAGTTATACCAGCAAAAGTTTTCTAAGTTCAAAACATCCTGTGGCCTATCCGAAACTCACCTGAGCCCCTCGGGACCTTATCCAAATATCCCAACAGGTCCCGTAACATAATACGGACTTACTCGGGGTCTCAAATCACATCAAATAACATCAAAATTGAAATTCACACCTCGATTCAGACTTTGAGTCTTAAACGTTTCCATTTGAAAATCTCGTGCCCAAACATATTAAATGAATTCGGAATGACTTTAAATTTGGCACACAAGTCATAAATGACATAACAGAGCTGTTCAAATTTTCAAAATCGGATTCCGGCTCTGATATCAAAAAGTCAACCCCGTGGTCAAACTTGAAAATCTTTAGCCTTTAAATTACTAGTTTCCGTTAAATAGTCATAACTCGAGCTAGGGACCTCAAAATTAAATTCCGGGCATACGCCCAAGTTCCAAATCACGATATGTAGCTACCAGAACTGTTAAAATATTGATCCGGGTGTGTTTTCTCAAAATATTGACCAAGGTCAACTTAGTTAAATTTTAAGGCTCTATTTCACATATTAATCCATTTTTCACATGCAAACTTTCCGAAAAATTGTACGGACTGCGCACACAAGACGAGGAATGATAAATGGTATTTTTTGAGGTCTTAGAACACAGAATTATTTATTAAATTTAAAAATAACATTCTGGGTCATCACATTATTTATGCTTCCTTCCTTGTTTGTCATTGATATATATATGCTTGGTGAGGAAGAGTGTAAAGCACGAAGGGTGATGTCGTGCCATTTCATTTGAGTGTAAAGCACGAAGGGTGATGCCGTGCCATTGTAAGTATATTATCATGTGAGATAGTGCAATGCACGAAAGGTGATGCCGTACCATGTCATGTGAGTGTAAAGCACGATGGGTGATGACGCGCCATATCATTTGAGAGTAAAAGCACGAAAGGTGATGNGAAGGGTGATCTCGTGCCATATTATTTGAGAGTAAAAGTACGAAGGGTGATTCCATGCCATTTCATTTATATTATCATGCTTTTATATTACACGAGTTCATGGAACGAAGGGTATTTTCATGCAGGTGAGGACGAGGGACATGCATTATGCTGTGATATTGTTTCCTCGTATATACGTTCATATCTTTACCTTGAGCTGTTATTGTGGTTTATGGTTCTTATGTGACTTGTCATTATTGTTTTGTCTTTGTTATCTATCTCAATTGTTGTTGTGTTACCCATACCTTCTACTTGCTTAACTTGCAAATACCATTCCTAATTCCTATTGTTATATCTATATCTACGTCTTATCTAATTTGTTACACATTAGTACAGGCCTAGTACAATGTTAGTCGCTTATGCCTCCACTTGTTAGCTTATAAAGATCATGCTTTTCCTTCTTGTTAGTTATATTTACATATAAACTTTCTACCATATTAGTTAGTGAAATTTATGTTCTTCTACCATCCTCGTTGTCATTACTTTTGTGCCCTCTATCTCGTCTATTTCTATTTTTTATATGCTTCTGACTTCTTATTTGTTACTTTCTGGGTACTCTCTACTTGGTGGACATTATTGTTAGAAATTATTCTACCTGGTTGGTATTACTGTTTGCACATTGGTAAGGATGATATGAACACATGAAGGGTATTGTCGTGCTAATTGATTTGACACATAATTATTTATATATGATGAGGAAGAGATAAAATCACGAAGAATGTTACCGTGCCATTTGATTTGATATCTTGTATATACTTCTCACCCAAGAAAGATTATGAATTTTTCTACTATGATTTCTCCTAGTAATCGTTTACTTCCTCGCATAGTTGTTTACAGTACTCTTATCTATTATGTTCATAAACTGTTTATACTGTTAGTCTAAGGTACATGTTATAACAGTAAGCATATTTTAAACTAAAAATCCTCGTCACTACTTCGACGATGTTAGACAAGATACTTACTGGGTACATGGAGTCGATTGTACTCATACTACACTTTTGCACCTTACGCGCAGATTCTAGGAGCGGAGCTGCGGGTAATGTCGGGAGCTGACTCTGAAGATGTTCGTGCATTCCAGATTCAGCTGCCACTTGTCCTTGATAGCTATAGATTTTGCTAGTCTGTTTATCTAACTTTCAAACATATCGTGTATTTATTTGTATCAGCTTTGTAAATTTCAAATTCTTAGAAACTCATGATTCGTACTACCAGTCCTTGGGTTAATATATAAATATTCAGATAATTCTTCATTGCTTTCCTATAAATTTCATTTGGATTGTATTGACTATTAGTTAGCTTACCTAGCGGGTCGAGTTAGGTAACATCACGACTAGTGATTTTTGGGTCGTGCCACCATTCTTCCAACTCGATTCCGAATAACTTGAAAACCAAAACCGACGATTCACACAAGCTATAATATATCATGCGGAGATACTTGTGTCCTCAAACTACCAAGCGAAGTACAAATACTCGAAACGACCAGTCGGATCGTTACACTAAGATACTCGTATGTACATTATCAAACTACGAAGATAATTAGCAATTTGAAAGAAAAACAAACTATCATAAAAGAAAAGAAAAAAAGATGACCTGAAGTTGAAAACAAAAACTAAACGGAAAAAATAAAAAGAGCAAATAGGTGCTCTTAATTTCTTGTGATTGTGATTTTACTTTCATGAGAGCAACCTTTCGACGTTGAAAAAAAGGGTAACAATTGAGGTCTTTTCTTAGTTTTTGAAGAAGAGGAATTTCAAAAACTACTATTATTTAGTGGCTAGTAACTTCATATAGCTACCATATACATAATTACTCCCTATAACTATTATTTAGTTGTTACCCGGCTGTATTTACTGTATTCGCGCTATTCTATTCATGAATACAGTAGTAAAATTCATCTAACAATAGGGGAGTCCAGCTATATGAATGTATTCGCTTTATTCGTGCTAATGTATTCATGAATACAATAGCGGAATTCGCCTAAAGAATAGGAGAGTCCAGCTGGAAAAAAAATCAATTAGCGTGTATCACTCCTAATTTAACTCAAAAAAATTAATTCTATATAAATTTTGTTGTTACACGACTGTATTCGCGCTACTATATTCATAAATACAGTAATAGGGGAGTCCAGCTATGCGACTGTATTCGCTATATTCGCTCTACTGTATTCATGATTTTAATAGCAGAATTCGCCTAAAAATAGGTAAGTCCAGCTGTTTAATAACGGAAAGAGGATCAATTAGCGTGTATCACTCCAAATTTAACTCAAAAAAATCTATTTTACATAAATTTCGCTCCTACTGTGTTGTATTATATGTATTCGCAGGGACTGTATTTATAAATACAGTGACATAATCAAGAAATAAAGTGTATATCATAATATTTAATTCTACTGTATACATTGTATTCAATTCACAAATATTTATTATTTACTATTATACTTTGTATTCAATTCACTGTATTCAAATAACAAAAAATCATAAAACACAGTGATAGTCAGATGTATTTAAAAAATACAAACCTTCGGAATACATAAATATATGCAAAAAAAATAATGTATTTATATAAAAATATAATGTATTTGAGTATATTTGTACAGAATACAATGTCTTTGTATCATTGTATGTCAATAAAAAAGCAAAGAAGAGAAAAACGTTCGGCGGAGATGGTTTTTTTCGGCCAAGCAAAATATTATATACATTGTATTAAAACTAAAAATAGAGATGAACAAAAATCCAGCTCTCAAATCTTCTTCGGGGTATCCATGGCCAGATCTGTTCGCTAAGAGGATGAGCCAGTAGTGGATGATAACGCAAATGATTCTAACTTATAGTTATGCAGAAATTGTTGATTCATCGTTTTAAGAACATTCTAACCAATTATTCCTCCAGCGTTCATGTTGGTGTGGTGTACACACTATAGATTAAGTATTTTCAATTGCAGTAACCCTAGATGATTCGGCCGGAGAATTCACAATTAGAAGCAGGTATTTTGCTCGAATAGAGAGAGAAGGAAGAAAGATTTTGCTGAGATTTTGAGAGAGAATCATGTGTTAACCGAAAGAAAGAGAAAAAAAAACATAAATAGCATATTTCACGCCTCAATGGTAGGGAATACCATAAATACCTATTTTACTATAAAATATAAAAGGTAGCTATAAAAAATAATATTTTAAAATAAATTTCATTTATAATAAATATGGTGTATATCTTTTCTATTGGAGGTAAAGTTTCCTTTCAAGAAACCATTAATGAACATCTCATCTTGCCATAAACTTTAACTCAGAGGGATTGTTCTCTCTATGCGTTAGTGAGCTAGAAAATAAGAGCAAATAGGTGCCCATTTTGTAACAGCGAGGCCTAGTTAACCCCAACTTTAAGCGAATGACAATAGGTAGAACATTTTGCAAATCACATTAGAGTCGTTAATATGGATTTGTCCCGTTGGACCGGTCTAACCCAACCCATGATTTAATAAGATTGGGTTAAGATTTTTGAAGCCCATTTAAAAACCAAGCTTTTAAGCCTGCCCAAGTAATCTTGTGTCCTATGAGGCTTGACCGAGGCTGGGCTAGGCCGGCCCGTAAAATTAATAACGTATTTAATTAAGGAATTATTTCTTTTCTTTACACTATATGAAATTTTATTACCAAAATTGTCTCAATTTTGAAAATTACCCTCCCTAAATAAGGTTTGCTTACAGTTTATATATAATCCAGTATTAGTACCTTAAATTAGGGGATTAAGTTGCACCATTTTTCTTTTTTTCTCTCCTCTTCTCTTTTCCTATTTTAAAATCCCTATATTTATTAATGAAGTTCTTTTCAATTGATACGGTCCAAAAATTTACTTTTTAAGAGTATTTAATTGATAGAAGATTGCACATCCAACTCGAGAGATAAGCAGAGATTCTGGTGGCAGGGATGACAATGATAATGCCATGAACTGGGATGATTATTGATGGGAGGATTGAAAATTTATTGGAATACAATTATAGAATTTATTGGAATACCATTGCATTTCGTATTTTTTATTAGATGGGTGTTGTTTGCCACTGATAATTCTGTAGTTGGTAGCGTTTTTTTCTTCATTGATTTGTTTTAGTCATTTCACCCATGTGGGTTGCGCGGGGGAGGGGGGCATAACTTAAATTTTTGGTCAAAGACAAACTTGAAATTTAAGTAAAATGTTGAACACCAACATCAATATAAAATTGATGATGATAAATTTATATGGTACATCATCATACAAATTAAAAATAAATTTTGTACAAATTTGATACATCTACCACAATACATAAACTAAAAATAAATTTTATACAACTAATTATATAATATACAACTTAGTTATATCTACAACTTTCATACATCTTTTTTACCCAGTTAAATACAACTATAACATCATACAATTTAAATATAAATTTTATACAATATGTCTTCTGTATGTATTTTTTAAACGATTTGTATATATTTTGTATGTAGTGTGTTCTTCTTCTTCTCTGAAAGTTTAATCAAAATTTTCTCTTTTAATACAATTTTGATACATATCAACAACTTTATGTAAAAAGATAATATTTATAACTTAAATACAAATTTCATACAATTATTCATACATTATATAACTATTTTTCAACTTTCATACAACATTCAAATATATATATATATATATATAACTACAACAGAATACAACTTAAGTACAATTTACATATAATTATAATACAACTTTATACAATTTTGTAAGTATATTGTATGTCATGTGTTCTTCTTTTTTGAGTTTCAGTATGAAATTCAGCCAAAATCAAGTCTAATCTTTACCAAACACCCTCAAAATTGAGATATAATGTAACGACCCGGCCGATCGTTTTGCTTTCTAGAACCTCGTTCCCCTAAATAAGACTTCTTGTACATACTTTTACTGATTTATGACTTGCGGGAATGATTGATTCTGGATTTGGAAGAGTTTGGGTTAAAATCGGAACACTTGGTTCCTTAAGGTTGGCTTGAAAGGCTAAGTTTGACTTCGGCCAATATTTTGAGTAAACTACCTCGGACTCGGGATTTGATGGTTCCAATAGATTTGTATGGTAATTTCGGACTTGGGCGTATGTTCGGATTGGGTTTTGGATGACCCGAGAGCATTTTGGCTCCTAATAGTGAAAGTTGGTTCTTGAATGTTTTAGAAGTTCTTTAAAAATTTTGGTTTGGAGTGGATTTTGGTGATATCGAGGTCCAAATAGAATTTCGAGACTGAGAATAGTTCCGTAGTGTCATTTAAGACTTGCACGCACAATTTGGTATCATTCCGTGTAGTATAAGTATGTTTCGGTGCATTGGAAGTAATTTGAGGAACTTGAAGTTCTTATGTTTGATTCAATTGATTTTAGGATGTGATACTTGGTTTTAATGTTGTTACGGGCGTTCAGTGAGTTCGAGCGAGTCTGTTTTGTGATTCCAAACTTGTTGTTATGTTCGGGCGGGGCCTGGGGGCCCCGAGTGTCGATCGGACGAGGCTCGGACCATTTAGGGAGCTGGAGCTCCCCAGTTCTGTCATAACCGCACCTGCAGTTGGCCAGCTGCAAGTGCGAGCTCGAAGGTGCGAGACCAGCATTCGCAGGTGCGGCCCCAGCCGGCCCAGCCAATTTCGCAGATGTGACTCTTTCTATGCAGAAGCGGGAGCCCGTCCGTAGGTGTGGCCCCAGACGGCCCAGTCAACTCCGCAGAAGCAGATACCTAGTCCGCAGAAGCGGATCCGCAAGTGCGAAAATCGCTGGGGCAGTGAGGTTCAATTAATACGGGACTTAAGCCATTTTCACTCATT
>AWOL01S0090325.1:8817-26762 GCA_000715115.1 Nicotiana otophora | reverse complement strand
AATGAGTTCATAAGAAAAATATTTTCCAAAACATTTAAGCCAACCAAACATAGAAAAATTGGAAAACATTTTCCGAAAAAAAAATTTCTTCATACCAAACATACCCTAAATATATATATTTGTACTAGCTTCTTACAAGGGAGTTTCGAAGAAATGGTAAAGTTATTTTCGTATGGCTTATAGGTTATGAGTTTGAACCATAAAAATAATTATTAATACTTGTATTAGGGTAGACGGGCTAAAGTAATATTTTTTTTGCTTCTTATCTTGTTGATTTTATCCTGGGAGCAAACATTGGTTGATTTAATTTAAAAGAGAAGGGACACGTCCCCCATTTAGTGATCACAAACAAAGGACGGCACCAAATCCCTTTGACTTCTTATTTTTCCTTTTCTATTTTTCCCTTGCTTCTCTCCCTCACTATATAATACAACACACACACTCAATCCACAAGTACTTTCTTTACGGTCTGTTTTCTTCTTCACATCTCAACAAGTTCACATACTACTTATTTTTCTTCTCTCACTTTGAGTATTCTTTTTTATTAAAAAAAACTAAAGTATATTATAATTTTTACTATGGGAAGACCACCTTGTTGCGACAAAAATGGACTTAAGAAAGGGCCATGGACTACAGAAGAAGATCAAAAACTCATTGATTACATTCAAAAACATGGCTCTGGAAATTGGAGGACACTTCCTAAAAATGCTGGTATTTTTCTAATTTTTCTCTCCTTTTTCTTACTTATAAGTTGTAAGTGTATTTTAAAGTTTTTTAACAGTACTACTTTTTGTAAATATGTTTTTATAGGGCTTCAAAGGTGTGGAAAGAGTTGTAGGCTACGTTGGACTAACTATCTAAGGCCAGATATTAAAAGGGGGAAATTCTCCTTTGAAGAAGAAGAGACAATCATCCATTTGCATAGTATTCTTGGAAACAAGTAAGTTTTCCTTTTTTAATTAAAATCATTTAAAAGATATATTCGCTTTTTTAGTCATAATTCATTGTTAATATTTTCAACTTTGATGTAGGATCACTTTTTGTAGTCATAATTCATTTTTACAATTTTTCTACTTTCTCCATAGCTTAGAACTTTTTCCAACTAAAGTAACTACTATAGTAATTGTCATAAATGAAATGAAGTACCCAAAAAAAAAAAATTCATTGTCGACGTACATAAGTTAATTAAAAAATAATATTGGGTCATACCCTAGAGTTGGATTCTTGCTCATTATATTGTATATCATTTTTGACTATAGGTGGTCTGCCATTGCTGGTCGCTTGCCTGGACGGACTGATAATGAAATCAAGAACTACTGGAATACACACATTCGGAAAAAGCTTCTGAGAATGGGAATTGATCCAGTGACTCATAGTCCTCGTCTTGATCTTCTTGATCTTACTTCCATTTTTAACACTTCACTCTACAATTCATCTCAAGTGAATCTTTCAAGGTTATTAGGTGTACAATCCCTAGTAAATCCTGAGATTTTGAAAATAGTCACTTCTCTCTTTTCTTCCCACCACCAAAACCAAAACCAAAATTTCTTATTGCCAAGTAATTTTCAAGAAAATCAACTATGTAATTCTCATGTCCAAAACCAATTGTCCCAATTTGTCCAAACTAGCCAAATTCAAACCCCTATTCAAAATATTCCATCTCTTCCATTTTATGGCGAAGCTCAAGTCATGCAACAACCTAATGTGGAGCAATTCTCATCAAATATTTCTAATTTTAGTTCACAAAATTGCCAATTAAGTGAGTGGCAAAATTTTACCTTTGAATCTCTTTTGTCAACTTTATCAACACCTTCATCAAGTCTAACTTCATTGAATTCGAACTCAACATGCATCAAGAGCAGCAGCACTATAATTTCTGAAGAAGAGAGGGAAAGCTACTGCAGCAGCATGTTGAATTTTGATATTTCAAATGGCTTGGATGTTAATCATGATTTTTTTTAATTTACTCATTCATAAAGTTCCACTCAAAGATTTAGAAAAAAAGGTGTTTCTTGTTCGCTTAGCCTTGGACATATTGTTGTTTCCTTTATTTGTTAAAAAAAATATTAACTTCACTACTGCCTGAGTGGAAAATGGTCATTCTTTTGTTTTTTTGCTTCAAATTAAAAGGTCTCCATACAATAGGAATATCTTGTCAAACTTTGTATCCCTTGTTTTGCCCTTTTGTTTTCAAATGATTCTTGAGCGGAAGATCTATCACAAATAGGTTCAATTTTCTATTTTCGAGGTAGGAGTAAGATATGTGTAATTTTTTCCGGACCTATTTATGGGATTAGACTAAATTTATTATTGTAATCAAATGATTTCCGAAAAGATTGAGAAGAACATGAAACATATAAATCAAATTAGAAGAGTTCAAAAGAGAGAGAAAAAAATGTGCATTGATAGAGACATTGATGATGCTTGTCTCAACTACTGTATCCACGACTTTCCATAACCATCAATTTCGTCTTCCTTTTTTCTTAAAAGAATTTCTTCAACACATTAAATATTCCAAAACAAAGGATTCTATAATCTATAAGTTTTGTAGTGGCTAGTCATCTTTAAGAATATTAAAGAAATGAAAATTTGATATATAATAATCTCTATAGATAGACAGATCACGAAACCAAAGTCACAATCACATCAAAGACTTTCCTTATTTATGCATTATTATTATTATTTAAACAACTCAATTAAATAAAGTGTCGTTCTTTTAATATTTTTAAGTAGGTTGTATATATCTCACTGGATAAGTGACTATTCATACCCCAACTGGAAGATAATCTTCTAAAAGTAGAAGTATGAATAGATTAATGTTTAATAATTAGATGGTTCCGTAGATCCTAACAGCCAAGACACCGGAGACAACGCCGCCGTGTACCGTGGCCGGAGATTAAGAAGGTGACACGTGTTCCATAAGATGTCCTTTTCACGTTCAAATAACGTAATTCATAATTACATGGGTTTGTTTAATAAAATTAAAATTGCAAGATTTGACCAAAGAGGAGTACACGTGGTAGAGACGAGTACCAAAGGTAATTATAATGTGGGACCACGTTCCCCGAAAGGGAAACTATTAAAAGAAAGAAAAACGGGCCTCCAAATAATTAGCTTAATTGAAAACTCTGCGTGGCTGTTGTGTTAATTTTTGTTTTTTATGTCCTTGCCATGCAATTAATGAGGATGTGGGTCCATTTGCCTTCTGGCCACGTGGACTCATTTGAAGTTTGGGATTGGCTTCACTAGTTAAATATATTATTATAAGATGAATACGACAAAAACTGATCGTACAATATATAATTAAGGCGCACATACAGCTTCTAAGTAGTGACTTCTCATTGTCTCCTACAACGGAAGTTTCAAACTTAGGCTCTTTATAATAAGATGAAACTTTTTTACTGCATGTCCACGAAGGGACTAAAATAAGATAAACTCACGAGTTATAATTGGTTCTACAATTATTTTTAGGCTATGATTGACAGTCTTATCCTATTGTAATTTAGTTCGATCATATTTTGTTTTTTCATATTTTTTCACTTAGGAAAATCATTATTTCTTGATTTCCTCCTATTATATAAAGTAGGCTCTTCACTAATTGTGAGGAGGTTGGTGGAATAGTATACGGAGAAAGATGGACGCCTATACATTGACCTAGAGAAAACATACAACAAATTTTCAATGGAGGTTCTATGGAGATATTGGGAGACTAGGGGTATTCTTGTTGCTTACACTAGGAAGGTTAGGGATATGTACGATGGAGTTAAGACTCGGGTGAGGACAACGGGAGGGGAGATACGAACCACTTTCCAGTTGTGATTGGGTTGCATTAGGGGTCAGCTCTTAGCTCATTTTTATTTACCTTAATTGGCGGTGGACACACTGACGCGCCATATTCAAGGAAAGATGCCATTAATTTATGTTATTTGCAAATGACATTGTACTAATTGATGAGACGCGAGGCTATATTAACACGAGACTGGAGGGTTGAAGACAGATCCTGGAGTCTAATGGTTTCAAGGTGAGTAGGACCAAGATAGAACACTTAGAGTGTAAGTTCAGTGAAGGGACCAACGAAGTAGACGTGAACGTGAGGCTTGATATATAAGTCATCCTTAAGAGAGATAGTTTCAAGTATATTGGGTCTATTATCCAAGAAAATGGAGAGATGGACGAGAATGCTACATACTGTATTGCAGCGAGATGGTGAATGGAGGCTCGCATCCAGTATTTTATGTGATAAGAATGTGCCATTTAAACAACCTGGGACAAAGTGTTGGCCAGTCAAGAACTCCCATGTCCCGAAGATGAAAGCAGCAAAAATGAGGATGTTGAGATGGATGTGTGGACATACCAGGATTATAAGATTATGAATAAATATATTGGGGTCAAGGTGGAAGTAACCCTAGTGGAGGACAAGAAGCACAGATGTCTCAGTAAGGAGGAGTGAGGGGTGGCCTTGGTGGGTCTGAAGAGAGATAGAGGTAGGATAAAGAAGTATTGGGGAGAGGTGATTAGGCAGGATATGACGTTGCTTCAACTTACCGAGGACATGACCCTTGATAGGAGGTGTGGAGGTCGAGGATTGAGGTAGAAGGCTAGTAGTTAGTCGAGAGTGTTTCTTAATTTTCTATACCAGTGGTATTACTGTTAGTCTTGTATTCTATTATTGTTAGATTTCTATTATTACATATTGTTCGTTTCGCTTCGTTTTCTTATAATTATCTTGTTGTTACTGATTTTTTTTTTTCATCTTTCCTTGAGTTGGGGTTCTATTAGAAACAACATCTATACCTTCAAGGTAGAGGTAAGATCTGCGTAGACACTACCCTTCTCAAACTCCACTTGTGTGATTATACTAGATTTTTTTATTTTGTTGTTATTGTTACTGCTGCTTCACTAATTGTGATGACGATATAATTAAATGAATAAAAGTTCTAATAGTAATTTAATTAAATGCAAAAATTTACACATTTAAATATTATATCATAGTGGATAGAGGTTCTGGTTCAAGTCTTACATCACCTAGTATTAAAGAAAAATCATGTGTTTGACCTTTGAAAAGGAATCAAACCCACATACGAGGAAACATGTCAAAAATATAATTCTAAATGCATAAAACTATATCCTCTAGCTCTAATACATTAAATTTTGAAATGAGATGGTTCACACAATTTAACAAGATTGAATATTGAATACCCCGCACATGAATATAGAGGGCGTTTTTTTATGGTATTTCAAATTGTCTTTAAAATTACATTCACATTAAAAGTTACTGAAAATTTTGCAGATTAACAAACTCTAAACGAGCGAAATGATATTTCTACAAAGAAAAATATAGAAACGCATACTTATTAATGACTTTATTAGAAAGTTGAATTAGCTACTTCAATTCAAAATAAATTTCAAGTGGATGAAATCGGCCAAATGTCTTGGTTAAAGACGGGACTGCACATATCAATGAATTCAACGAGATTTAAGATGGCAAATTGATTGACTTTGCAAATTAAAGCCGGGTGCAAACAATTATTCCCTGAATCTTAGGAACTGTCGTATGTCAACGGAACAAGTAGAGACAAGATAAAAAGTTATGGGTTCTGAATTTGCTGTTAAATTCATAATTTATTTCAATTACTTGATTCGTAATTAAATATTTATATATTTTAAATGAACTTACTAGCTAATATAAATATGATCGTCTCAACCAATAACTAATATTGTAGCTCTGCCCCTGAGGTGACTAATTATATACGGTCAAATTTCTCTATAACAACCTTATTTGTTTCGAATATTTTTGGCTATTATAGCGAAATTCTGTTATAGAAAACATATACTTAGCATAAAATTGATTCCATAAAAACTTAATTTTTATAATAAATTGTTATTATATAACAATATTGTTATAGAGGGGTCTGACCATAAAATTAGCGTAGACTCAAAGGTCTCATACAACGAAGGTTTATTATGGCCTCAAATTCATCCTTGGAATTGAAAAGTGTACACAAATAGTCAACTCCTTAGGTAAGAGGTTGAAGAGCACATCCACATAGCCTCCACAAACAATAGCCACAAAAGCTCTAAAGCTTCTATTGCCTTATATTTAGGTCAACCTCAATCCCATATAAGGTAAAGTAATTAAGATTCCTAAGTATATCCCCCTAAACACTTATGTCACCCATACGTACACCAACAATCAGCTGTGATTGACTATTCTTACACAAGATAAAAGTAAAACTGTACTCGACTGCGTATTTAGAGTCAAGATTTAATTAACGTTGAAGAACAAAATGATACATCCACTGGTTTGACTAAACACCGACCATAGCCGTAGAGTCATACTCTCACCAGGGTTGAATATTGCATTAAAGCAACAAATTCAATCAAAATTATAATTTTCGATGTGAAGCATATATAAATTTATGTGGAAAGAGGTTTTTTGTCTTTGCTAGCTTACGTTTCCATCTCCTTTTTTTCTTCCTAAAATCCTTTTACTATTGTCTGCGTTTTTGTTTTGTTATGATTCTTTTTCCATGGTTTTTATATGATAGTGTGCCACTTGAGAGAATACATGTTCAAAGCAAGGAAATTATGTCCACAAGGAATAAGAAAATGGGACCTTTAATTTTCAAGGAATTAATTTCATTTTCTTGTTTTCTCCATTTATTAAGATGATGCTCCTCTTCATTTTTTTTGTGGGGATTGTAACAACCTGGTTTTTAAAGCAACTTTATGTGTTATTCTCCGATGATAGGATCAAAATTGTATTATTGTTTCTTCCAATTGTATATAACTTTGTATTTGTATTTGTTATTGATTTACATTCTTATATATTGCTCCTGTCTGCAACAAGAAATACAAGCGCGTGCATTCCTCATATAGATTATAAGTAAAAGTTTTATTTGATAAAATATGACAAAAAATAATTTTATAACTTTATTCTTATAATTAATGAAAAATGATAACTTTATGCCATAATAGGTAAAGTTCAACTTATGAAATGTGACAATATATAATGGGTAAAAATTAGTTTTTTGATCGCACCGCCAATGATTTGATGCACCGACCATAGTCGTATGTATAATCATGAACTCCCTTTCTCTTTTCTCACGACCGCCCAAAGAAATTAAAGTTTCTTAGTTTTGAATATAAATTAGATTCCAAAAGTTCGTTTCTGTCATCGCTTGTGTTTTCATTTGCTTGAATTGAATAGAAAAATGGCAACTTTTCAAGGAAGTCCCTTTTCTAATTTTCTTGTTTCTCCAACATGTGGAAGAGATGCCCTCCTTGACTTCCATTTCTTTTAGAATATCTTATGAAAACAATAATGAAAAACGTAATTTGAAGCCAGAGCATACACTAAACGATGTTAATTTATCATGATTAAATAATAAATTATGAAAGTAATATAAATTAATTAATTATGATTAAATGATAACCTTATGTGAATGACAAGTGTAATGCAGTTTTGCTTTAATTGGTGCATACACCAAATGCAAATTGGTTTTTTTCTGCATGTAACAATTAAATTTATTATCCTTCCTTGTCATATTTAGACTATGAAAAAATTTACGCATTAAAAGAATTGCATTTTCCAATCTTTCTAAATTTCTATTATAATCATAGTATAACTACAAAAAAACCACTGGGAGGGCGATGTCTAGCTACTTCTGTCTTCTGGAATATCATGTTTTGTTAGAGTAACTCTTTTGCAATTAGCTAAGAAGGGACGGAACATATTAAACTCTTTAGGTAAACAATTACAGTACTTATATATGGACAGTTCATAAGTGAGTACTTAATCCGTTCATCTCAATTTATGTGGCAATGTTTGACTGAATAAGAATTTAAAAAAGAAAGACATTTTAATCTTATAATCTAAACTAAGCCAGAGACATTTGTAAGTGTATGAATATAAATATTTTATTAAGGGTAAAACATCAATTTTTATTTTTAAATATTAATAAAAATATTGTTTTTTTTTTGGATAAATTAAAAAGAAAGTATACCATATAATTTTGCACTGGCTTATTATCATTCATGTAGCATTTATCACATTCAGCGAGTGGCAATTTGAGATATTCCATCAGCCTTTACGATGTCAATTTTCGGATTTTTTTCCATAGATATAATCGTAGAGTCAAGTCCACTTTACCCCCTTAACCTTTAATTAAGGGTTGGGAAACAATAACCTCCTCACGTTTTGAATGGGAAAAGAAATCCCCTTGTGCAATAGCTTTCCGATGAAATAATATTTTTTAAATAAAAATTCTTTCTTTTTTGGATAGATAATTTTTAGAATAACCAAGTTCTTTCGTTATAGTCCAAAAACTCCACATATGACAAACAACTAGGATCTATATAATTTATGAATTTTTCCGTTAGCCTTCTTCCTGCATAGTTTAAGATATTATGTAATGTAAAATGCTTCCATAATAAATTTTCAAATATGACATTATCAACTACAATTTCTGTTCAATAAAGATATTTTTAAAATAAGTAAAGTTTAATAATTGCTTTAGTATAATAATTTTAATATAAAAAAATGCATAAGTACCCCCCTAATCTATAGTTAGTGTAACGACCCAACAGGTCGTTTCGAGGTTTAGCGATCCGTTCAGTAGTTTGAGGCCTTGAGTAGCTACATATTGTGTATTTTGACTTGTGTGCATGGTCGGATTTGATTTTCGGATGGTTCGAAATGAATTCAGATGAGTGATTCTCAGTTTAGAAGCTTATTTTGAAAATGCTAACGGAGATTTGACTTTTATGGAAACGACTCCAAAATGGTATTTTTATGGCTCCGATAGGTTCATATCGTGATTTTAGACTTGGGCATATGCTCGGAATCGAATTCGGAAGTCCGTAGGTTGATTTGTGATGTTTTGCCGAAAGTTGGCAATTTTAAGGCCTTGAATTTTCATAAGTTTGACTGTAGGTTGACTTTATAACTATCGTGTTTGGATTCCTGTTTCGGAAGTTGGAATAAGTCCATTTTGTCATTTGGGACTTGTCCGCAATGTTTGGCGTCATTCCGGGTTGATTTGATAGGAATCGGATGCGCGGTCGTATTTTTAGAAGTTTTTGAGTTTCGTGTTGAATTCTTGTGTTTTGAGGTCCGATTCGTGATTTCAGATGTTATTTTGATGATTTGATTGCATGAGCGAGTTTGTGTTATGTTTTTAGACTTGTGTTAATGTTTGGTTTGGAGCCCCGAGGGCTCGAGTGAGTTTCGGACGCGTTGCGAAGTGTTTTGATAGAGTTTGAGCACTGATGGTTTTGTGCAGAAGCTTCAGGTCTCGCGATTGTGAGAAATGAGTCACAATTGTGTTTTTAGTTTAGGTGTGTTAATTTCGCATTTGCGAACAAAGAGTTCGCATTTGCGAAGGAGGGGCTGGGCAAGCTGTTTCGCATTTGCGATCAATCAAGTCGCATTTGTGAGTGTCCATTCTTCGCTTTTGCGAACTTTATATCGTATTTGCGACTCTAGCAGGGATGGGGGATCTTCGCTTTTGCGATGGATTTCTCGCATTTGCGAGATTCGCTTCAGGTCGTAATTGGGACACCTGTGACTGGACATAAGAGCTGAAGGACGGGAGTTTGGTCTCATTTTCATATTTTGGAACACTAGACTCTGTATGAGGCGATTTTGAAGAGGCATTTTCATCTACAAACTTTGGGTAAGTGATTCTAATCTATTTCTAATCATATTCCATCATTATATCTTGGATTTTAACGTCAAAATCATGTGATTCAAAGTGAAAATTTGTGAAACTTTGTCAAATTTTTGAAAAATAAGAATTTGAGTTTTGAGAGTCGATTTGGACTCGGATTTTGAAACTAATCACATACATGAACTTGTGGGGTCATAGGTAGTCGCAATCAACCATTGGACCAGAGTTTTGACCAGAGTCGCAATCTATCATAGGTAGTCGTAACTTTAATTATTGGGATTGATTTATCTTGCATTATTTGATATTATTAAGTCGATTTTGGTTAGATTTGTGACGAGCGGAGGTAAATTGTAAAGAAAAAGCTATTTTTGAGAATTGTTTGACGTCTTTTGAGGTAAATCTTGCCTAACGTTGTGTGGGGGAACTACCCTGTAAGAACTGAGTTGTTTGCACTATTTGAACTACGTGAAAGACGTGTACATGGGGTGATGAATGTGTACACAACTTATATATAAAAATTTGACTGGCTTAGACTCTTAGGTTATCATGTTCATTAAAAATGAAGTTGTCTTATCATGTTAAATCCTCCATTTGCTAAATTCTGTCTCACGTGTCTTATTTGAAGTTGATTGATTCATGTTGTACACTTGTTGTCAAATAAACCCTTATAGGCCTTAATTGAAGTTGTTGCCTCTTTAATTGACATGCCATCTCTTCCGTAATTACTTAACCTTAATTAGAGTTATTGTTATCTCTTTCGTAATTGCTTAACCTTAATCAAAGTTATTGTTATCCCTTCATTATTAATTATTATTGTTTGGAGTTATTATTCGTGTTATCTCCTTCCTTATTGATTTTTCGTTACTTGAAGTAGTTGTTCATGTTATCCCTTTACTTGTTGATTTCTATTATTTGAGACTTATTGTTGAATATTATCTCTTTTAGTATGAGTTAGTCTTATCTAATATTGTGGTTATACATTATTTCTCTCATTGTTGAGTTATTTGGTGTTGAAGTTGTGAAAGTTAATACGTTGAGGCAATGTTGATTATTATTGAAACATCTATCTTATTGAGCATTTTTCATCTATTGTTGTTGTTGATATTCTTGTATACATTGTGGTGGAGTTGTGGGCTATTATTGTGAAAATATTGATATTGTTGTTGTTGGCCAGTTGTGATATATGGGCATTTGTGGTGTAAATTGTTATTGTATTATGATATTGATGCGCATGCGGTAGTATAAGGCTTGGGGTTGATGTGCATGCGGCGGTATAAGGTGAGACTTATGTGCTTGTTTCTTGTAGGGGAACTATGTGAAGCTACGCGGCATCATAAGGTGGGCTAAAGTACGTGTAGCTATTTCGGAAAAATTGTTTTCAAAACCTATTTCAAATGTAAGGCTCACGCGGCAATATAAGGAAAGATTGTGATTGAAATTGAGAAATGTGAATATGAGGCAGTACCTCGGTTGTGATTCTTGATTATACGAGGCGGTACCTCGGTTTATTTTCATTATACACGAGGCAGTGCCTCATTGTAATCCTTGCTATTTATTTCATGTTTCAAAGTATTTTGGTGGGAATATTTTTTGTTGCTTCATTCTTTATTATTCTAGCAGTTCTTGTCCGTTCATGATCATTGTAGCCCTTTAGTTGCTTCTTTTATGCTATTTTCATTGTTAATTTTCAGTACTAGTTCATGCTATTATCTTGGTTTCGTCTCAATTGTCTCTTCATTTTTTCATTACATATATGTATTATATTTTCATACTGTCTATGACCTGGGGGCATTGTTATTGAAGATATTTGTGTAGTGGTGTGCCTACTTAGTGTGAGTTATACATTTTACTTTTCGTAGTTTTGTTACCTATGTACTATTCGACATCTCTGCTCTTACTTATTGACTTGAGTTGTGATAGAACACTTGCACAAACATACACGTAATTAATCACTCATATCGGTTAAAGAAGATGAATCCTAACGTTTATTGACCATTTACATGTATTTTTGTTTACTTGCCTTCTGTGTGAGAGTTGTACTATTGGCACGTGATTCGTCTGTGTGGTTATGAGATATTATCACTCCCTTAGCACGTGAGTTGTCTGTGTAGATATGAGGTATTAATGGTATTGGCACATGAGTTATCCGTGCAACACATGAGTTGTCCGCGATTTTGAATTGTAATGTGGGCACAAGATGCCAAGTGATTAGGGTTCGTGAATTGGGACACGTGATTGAAATTATGAGGTGTGGTATCTCGGGAAAACTCTTGAATAGATCTTGTGTGAAAGCAATTATTCTTATTGAGTTCTTACTTATTTTCCTTACTTGGTTTCACCGGACTTAAGTTGTATTCAACTTACCCTATGTGTTATTACCAGTTTGTTTCTTGTTGATAATTATTGCTTCTAGTTTTCTGATTCAAGTATTATTGTCGTTTACCATGTTTAGCTCTATATTGGTATTGTTTCTTATTAGTTTTATATTTACACTCGTATAGGTTGTCATGTCTAGTAGGTGTCTTGACTGTCCCTCGTCACTACTCCACCAAGGTTAGTCTTGATACTTACTGGGTACCGTTATGGTATAGTCATGCGACGATTTCTGTATAGTTTTGTGCAGATCCAGGTACTTTGAAGTTTGTGGATCATTAGCTAGTTGATCGGACATTGACGTGGAGACTCAAGGTATACCTGCAATCGCGTTCGCAGGCCTCGGAGTCAGCTTTTGATAGTTTACTTTATACAGTTTATTTCTATTCCGGAACAATTGTACTTAAAAATTTTCTAGTGAACTCAGTAGAGCTTATGACTTTTACTACCAGTTTTGGGATATTATATTGTACCCGAGGCTATTGGCTTATTATAGAAGATTATTGTTTATGTTCGATAGTTGTTGTGGTTAAATTCTGTCATCTAATTCAGTAAGTGTTAGGCTTACCTAATCTTAGAGACTATGTGCCATTACGACTTCCTATTAAGTGAAAGTGGGGTCGTGAAAGTCAGATTCCCAACTGCGCACTCTATCTTTTTGGGATTTTATTATCCCTCTAAACTAATTTAAAGGAGAATTATTTGCACCCTTAAAGCTTACGTGGCTGAGTGCATGTATATCACTCTCCTTGCTTTTTTTTTTAATCATTTTTAGCGAGGTATATAATTTCTTATTTTTTGTTTCCTTTTCCTTTTCTTTGTCTTTTTCTTTTACTTCTTTTTTCGTTTTTTCTCTATTTCCGACGGATATTCACTCGCCGACGACTTTGTCTAACCATTCTTCTTCATTTATTATATTTTTCTTCTTCCTCTTTCTATCATTTTAACACATAAATTAAACTCTCAAAAAGATCTATTCATAAGAAAAGCAAAATACACTCGGATTTGGAGGAAAAAATTTATCATTGAAAAACCTTCCCACGCAGGAAAAAATGGAGGTATTGAAATTTTAACTGGAAAAGTCCTCTTCTAACCTAGCAGACATATTTATACTCATATTATATATCATAACTCACCTTTAATTATAACATCCATCATCTTTATACCACCCACAATCACCTATTATAACCACCATCCAAAAATAATCTACCATAATAGCCATTAAAGAAGCGTAGCAGCAAACAAAAAAGAAAAATATGAGTGAATCTTTATTATTCCCGTTTGTTGGTGATGACTGGAGTAATGAAGTAGAGAAAAGATAAAGAAACATACAAATTTTTATTTTTATTATTTTTATATGAAATCTGATGTGTCAAGCGAGTGTGGTTCACTGCCCAACGGATATTTGGTTGTGGTACTTTAAGGGTGAATTTATTTGACTTTAAAATAGTTGAGAGGGGTAATAAAAATTTCGCAAAGATAGAGTGTGTAGTTGAGAATCTGGCTATAGATCAGGTGGTAGTTATGCATTTTTTCTTTAATATACAAAGAAAATATATAAATAAATTAATACTCACAGCAATAATTCTTTCATCTAATATATGTCAGAGAATTGACTATTTCAGTGTATCCTTCTCTCTTCATAAAATGCTAAAACATCTATGGTGAATGTGGGTTCAACATATTTCTTGAATTTCATAAGCAAATTATTTTTCTTTATTGCAACAATTCTAACATTGACCTCAATATAATAGAGAAATATCTTAAATTTTACAAGCAAGAAAGATGAAATTTAAGTATTGATTTAGATGAAAAATATTATACTTCACATTTAAGAAAAAAATCTTTATTTTAAAAAAGAATCTCTCACCAAAAACTATATTGCATAAGGGGGTTCCTTTTCCCATTCAAAATGTGAGAGGGGTATTGTTTTCCAACCCTTAAAGGTTAAAGGGGTAAAGTAGATTTTACTCTATAATCAAATAATATTTATCCGTTTTAGCTAAAATTTTGGGTTTTAAAAAGTAGCGAGATTTTTCTTTAAAAAATATATATAACCTGGTTAAAATATTCAACTTATATACAACTTACATAGAAAATCTTTTTTTGTATACAATCTGATCAAAAAATATAATTTGCACACAATTATGTTGGTATATGTATTTTTTGTTAGTATCTTGTGCCCAAAAATCAGTAAAGTAAAATAATAATAAACTTGAGATAAAATATTATTGTTGTTAGTCAAAACCAAAATAGAAAATTATTTTGATGCAATGATTTGCTTGTGTGTCCTTAAAAAATTTAATCCCCTCGCTGTTGTCTAATGCTTTATGGATTAATTTCTCCCAGGATAGAACGAAAATTTATTCAGTTTTAGTGGCAATTCATAGAACTTTGGGGAACTCAAATAGCGGAGCAAATCATGCTTGATACTTACTTTTTTTGTTGTGAAAAACAATGTAGAAATACATAGGAGAGAAGGGAGTGCTGCAAATTTCGGTAAAAAATAAGGCCAATGTCACGACCCAAAATCCACTATAGGTGGTGATGGCGCCTAATGCCGCCGTTAGGCAAGCCAACGGTGATTTATCGATTTGATTACTCATTTTATTACTTTGAAATCATAATTTTCAATAATTAAACATTATAAAATAGAATTTACAGGGTAGATGATAATATTTACACGAACCACAAAAATGAACAACTAGAAGGAACCCCCGAAACCCGGTGTCACAAGTGCATGAGCATGTTTTAAGGAGTACAACAATAATACAATATCTGTCCAGAATATAAATAAGACATGATAAAATAAATAGTACGATGGAGACTCGGTGTACTGTGATGCGTAGCGTGGGTTGCAGCTCACATAAAATCTCCTCAACAGATGCACCTACGCGCCAAGATGATCACCAAATGAACATGTCATATCCTGCACATTTAGTGCAGAAATACAGCATGAGTACGTAAATCAACATGTACCTAGTAAGTATCTAGCCTAACCCTGGAGAAGTAGTGACGAGGGATCGACATCGACACTTACTAGAGGTCTTATAAAATAATATAATTAATTCATAACAAATATGAAGTGCACATCAATAGTGGGGTAAATCTGTAAATTTTATAATCTTCCAAATATTTCCTTTAAAGTATAAATTTTTTGATCTTGTATTCTACCTTAACAACTCAAAAAATATCAAGTGCCAATATCAAATTAATAAGGAATACCATAAAAATGCCTAGCATCAGTGAAGGGTTTATCTCGTGAATATTCGGACTACTAGCGATATAATGCACAATTCTGCCGAGGTCGTTCGGCCCGATCCAGAATAATGTGTACACTGCCAAAGGTTGAGCTGCACGAACCATAGATGCATCTATTATATTGCCGAGGCGTTCGACCCGCTTCACTTGAAAGGGTATACATATATTTATTTCTAAATCAAATCAGTTATAACTTTAATTAATTAAGCCAGCCGAACGAGTTCAAATAATTCAATTATTACATGATACAGTCCTAAGTCTACCCGGACATAAACATGTTTTAGCTACGTACGAACTCTCGTTACCTCGTGCGTACTTAGCACCCATAGCTAGTTGCACATAACAATAAATATCACCTAGGGGGTCGTTATCCCCTCACAAGGGTAGACAAGAGACTTACCTCGAGCCAAAATTCCAAAACCGGCTCCAACACCTCTCTAACTCTTCAATTCAAGCTAAACGATTCGAAACTAGTCAAACAATGTGCAACTCAATCAAAATATACTCTAATACCAATAATTAATCAATTTAAATAATTCCCAACTCCGCTCAAAAAGTCGATAAAGTCAACCCTCGGGCCCACGTGCCCGGATTCTAAAAATATTTGAAGATAAACATTACCCATAACAATACAAACTCAAATATATGATTTATTCCTAATTCCATATCCAATTTCGTGGTCAAAATCCAAAAATACCAATTTCTAGGTTTTCTACAAAAATCTCAAATTTTTACAAATTGTCATACTTAAATCCATATATAAACCATGTATTTAACTCACAATGTGAAGAAATCACTTACCCTATAATAGATGATGAAAATGGCACTCCAAAATTGCTCCAAAATCCGCTCTCATGGACAAAACAAAGTGGAAATTAGCCAAACCCCCGATTTTAAAAGAACACTGCCCAGTCCGACCTTCTTCGCGAACGCGACACTACTCTCACGTTCGTGAAGCACAACCTGCTTTAGCTCCAAATTCCTCCTTCGCAGACAGGCGCGTGAACGTGATGCCTTTCTAGGCATGACCATCGCGAACATGAAACCATCCTCGCGAACGCGTAGGCTAAAAACATCCCAGGCCCAGCTTACCTTACGCGAACGCTACCAGTCAATCGCGAACGTGGAGCACAACTGCCCACACCTTCGCGAACACGACTTCCTTATCGCAAACGCGTAGAACAAAAGGGCCCGGTCCAATATTCCTTCTTCGCGAACGCGCGAGGCTCTTTGCATTCGTGAAGAACAACACCAGCACCAGCAAACCAACAACATCAACTTAGCCAAACTTGGTCCTAAACTACCCCGAAACAACATTTTTCTACGCGTTTGCGATAAGGAAACTAACCTGCTCGAGGTCTCAAATCATACCAAACAACATCAAAACAACGAATCGACGAACAACATTTTTCTTTAAACTTCCAAACTTCGACAAACGCGTCTGAATCATATAAAAACATTCTTGAATGATGCCACACTTTGTGTGCAAGTCACAAATCACGATACGAGCCTATTCCAAGGCTTAGAACCCCAAACTGACATAGATAACATCAAAATCCACTTCAAATCAAACTTATGAAATTCTTAAACTTTTAAAATGCCAACTTTCCATAATAAGCGCTGAAATACTCCCGGACCACCTGATTACTCAACACGAACATACGCCCAAGTCCGAAATCATCATACGAACCTATTGGATCCATAAAATCCAGATTCCGAGATATCACGACCCAATTTCACCTATAGGTCGTGATGGCGCCCAACACTATAGCTAGGCAAGCCAACTAATAAATTAAACATATATAAAAAAATATTTAAATCCAAGAAAAATAATAAGACACTAAATTCTACCAATGTGTGTGTCAAGACCTGGTGTCACAAGTGTATGAGCATCTAGTAGATTATACAAAACCATTAATACCGTCTGAAATAAAAATAGACAGAAAGAAAAATACAAGGAGAGACACTGGTAGCTGCAGAACGGCTCAGAAAGGCAGCTCACCACTATGCCACTGGATAGCGTGGGTGTAAGACGATAGGTCCCCCACTGGTACTTGCCTCAGGTCCTGCACAAAAAGTGCAACAAGTAAAGTATGAGTACGTAAACAACGTGTACCAGTAAGTATCAAGCCTAATCTCGAAGTGGTAGAGATGAGATGACCGACTTTGACACTCACTATGGGTCAATAATAATAATTGAAATAAAATTAGAATATCTAGATGAGCATGATTCACAGAATATATCAACAATTTATTTAACCAGCAGAAATAATTAAATTTCTTTTAATTTTAATAAATTTCCAAATTTATCAATTAGTATCATTTACAGGAATAACAATAATTCCTTAACAAGCAGGAATAATAATTCATTAAATTCCAAAGATTTTTAATTTATCAATTAGCTTCACAAGATGTAATAAACTATCAAAGTATCGTGTAATTATTATTATTAAACACGATATCTGCCGAGGTCGTACGACCCGATCCAGAATTATGTGTACACAGCCGAGGGACGTGCGACACGATCCATAGATGCATCTATCCTGCCGAGGCGTTCGGCCCGCTCCACAAGAAAGAAGGACATTTTCTTATGTACCTCCGGAATGAGAGTATATTTATTATAAGATAAATTCGCGAGTA
>AWOL01S0090317.1:0-21028 GCA_000715115.1 Nicotiana otophora | reverse complement strand
ACAACAACTCAAACTCGTTATCAGTAGTTACATCATTTGTAAGTTTCAAAATACATATTCTTTCATAGTTTGATATGGAACGTGTGATACAATTACAACATTAACAATTTGACTTTCCCCATACCAACATACCACCCATGCTATGTCTACGGAGCCTCTATTAGATACAAAATAGTACAATGATAGTGCCATAGTTCAAAACATGGTTATAAAATGAACAAAAGATACATGACCCTGAGAGAAGTGGGGCTTACCAAATCAGCTGGGAATAGTGTGTAGTGCTATCGCTGATCAGTGTCACCTACTATGGAACCACCTGCATCCATTAAAGATGCAGCGCCCCCGGCAAAAGGGTCATTATTACTGTCAAATAGTACTAGTATATATGACTAAACACTCTCTCAAAGAAACGAGCAGTAATGCAAGTAACGCAAGTCATAATATCAGTTAAAGCCTCAAACAATTACCAAATATCAAATTAGAGATAAGTTAAGTTTTAAATAAATTTCCAAATTTTTAGTTGGGAAAGCTTTGGTACCGGTATACCACTAGTAACAATTTTGATTACGATTTTCAACACAGTCACCACCATGTGTGCGACATGGAATCAGATCACGACCCGATCGGCTAGGACGTCTCATGTGAGACATCAACCAAATCGTAATTTCAATTACAATTCTAACACAGTCACCGCCATGTGTGCGGCATGGTGTCCGATCACGACCCGATCGGCTAGGCCGTATCATGTGAGACATCAACCAAATCACAATTTCAATGACAATTCTAACACAGTTACCGCCATGTGTGCGGCAGGGCGTCCGATCATGACCCAATCGGCTAGGCCGTCTCGTGTGAGATATCACCCTTTGCTATCAATCATCCCGTTTCATATTACTTGCACACCTCTTCATTTCATTGGCACTAATGGTCACAATTGTATTATTTCTCTTGGCACATTTGCCGTGTTTCATATTTCACATTTCGTATTACGTGATTTGAATTTCATGTTTCGTATTTCATGCAAACTTTTTTACTTTCAACCATTATCATGGACTTTCCAACATCAAGGCATTTCTATTCAAAACATTTAAGCACACATTTGAGCAAATAGGAGTTTTAGGCACCTTACGATTTCTTACACAACTTAAGGTCAAGGCATTTATATATGCAAGACCTACTTTGAACACATTCTCAAATAGTAGTACAACATAACAAGAGCATCTAAATTACATATTGATCACGGATGTCTTTTGACAACAGCTTATCCGAGTAATCGATTCACAACAAGCAACTTGGGACTTACATGGATATTGTGTGGTTAAATTGTAAGAGAAGAGTTTAGCGAACATACCTTACTTGAGCTTCCTTAACTCTAAATGTTCCGTAAATCTTAGAAACTTCAATCTATTTTAGAAAAGTAGCAAATTGAACCAAAATTAGGAAGATGATCATGGTTCTAGCTCATTTGAGAATTTTATCAAGCACTAGGTGTACATTACGGTTTCAAGGTCCTTTTATAGAGGATTCCTTCACCCCACAACTCATTTTTTACTATCTTAGCTCAACAATCTCCCTACATCCCATGATCAATCATGCATGCAAAATAAGCAACTCCTATACCCATGAATTATCTTAGTAATTGCCCATTTCTAGTTAAATTGCGTAATTAAGATACAGGGTGTAGAATCTTACCTCTAGGATGAAGACCTAGTGTGCTTTCCTAGTTAATTCTTCCAAGAGTTTGCGTTAGAATTGGGGAATAATTGATTGAGGAACTCTCTCCCTCTATAGAGCCTTTTCTCTCTCTCCGAATATCAAGTTCTCCCTTGAGAAATGGTCCATAAGGTCTAAATAACGAAATGGGGTTGGGTTATAAAAACCCAAAAATGAAGCTCCGAAATAGGATCTGCGGTCGCATATGCGACTGCATAATGCTTCTGCGGTCCTCGAAATAGGCCGCGAAATAGCCCTCTGGAACTGGGCTATTCTGCCCACTCTGCGGCCGTTATGCGGCCCGCAGACCGGTTTTGTGGTCGCATAATGCACCATAGAACCTCCCTCCGCAAAATTTTCAAGCTGGCTCTGCGATCAATGTGTAGACCGCAAAATCATTTTGTAGTCGCATAATGGGCCACAAATGACATACAAAAATGGCGCAAATAACTGCCTCACTCTACGGCCATTCTGCGGCCCACTGAGTGATTTTGCAGCCGCATAATGGGCCACAAAAATGCCCAATTCTGCCAAATATTTTCCTCCAACTATCATTAATTCATACACCTACCTCGGCACCTCGAAACCTTGGGTGTTTTTAGAAAATATTTTACGGGGCCTTACAGGAAGAACCTGGCTAGGCTCCGAAAAACTCAATCTCGCAAACTGATTGGTAAAGCCTGAACATCCATGGCTAGTGGCCTCTCTGCTGTCGCAAAATATGCCAAATTGCCCATACTTTGAGCCTTTGTACTCAAGGCATGGACAACCGCATTGGCCTTCCCAGGATGATACAAAATGGTGATCTCACAGTCTTTCAGCAACTTTAACTATCTTCCCTGCTTTAAATTAAGGTTCTTCCGCTTGAACGGATACTGGAGACTCTGATGGTCGGTATAGACCTCACATGGAACACCGTATAGATATTGCCTACAAATCTGCAATGTGTGAACAATAGATACCAATTCTAAGTCATGCACAGGGTACTTGGGAGATGCGTAGGCAATCACCCTACCGTCTTGCATCAACACCGCGCCAAGCCCAATACGTGATGTATCACAATATAGAGTGTAATACCCGAAACTGGTAGGCAACACAAGCACTGGGGCCGAAGTCAATATAGTCTTGAGCTTCTGAAAATTAACCTCACACTTGTCAGGCCATCTGAAAGGAGCACCCTTCTAGGTCAATCTAGTCAAAGGTGCAGCAATGGATGAGAAACCCTATACGAAACGACGATAATATCCGGCCGAACCAAGGAAACTCCGGATCTCAGTAACTGAAGATGATCTGGGCCAACTCTGAACTGCCTCAATCTTCTTCGGATCAACCTTGATCCCCTCATTAGACACCATGCAACCCAGAAATGCCACCGAATCAATCCAAAACTCACACTTGAGGAGTTTTGCATATAACCTTTCTCTCATTGTGTGGAGCACGATCCTCAAGTTCTGCTCATGGTCCTCCCGACTGCGAGAATACAACAAAATATTGTCAATGAGCTGATGATGAAAGAATCAAGACATGGCTGGAACACACTGTTCATTATGTGCATAATTGTTGTTGGGCATTAGTTAGCCCAAATGACATCATTAGAAACTCTTACTGACCATACTGAGTTCTGAAAGCAGTCACCCGGAATTCTGATTCACGAATCTTCAACTGAAGATACCCTGACCTTAAATCAATCTTCGAGAACACTGTAGCACCCTGAAACTGGTCAAATAAGTCATGAATGAGTGGTAATGGGTAGCTTTTCTTGATTGTAAATTTGTTCAGCTGCCTATAGTCAATACACATCCTCATAGAGACGTCTTTTGTCTTCACAAATAGAACTGGAGCACCCCAAGGCGAGGTACTGGGTCGGATGAAACACTTATCAACCTACTCCTGAAGTTTTTCCTTTTACTCCTTTAATTCTGTTGGTTTCATATGATATGGTGGAATAGAAATGGGCTGAGTGCCCGGCAGTAAGTCAATACCAAAATTAATATCCCTATCGAGCATTATGCCCGATAGGTCTACTGGAACATATATGGGAAATATCTCACCACCGGAACTGACTCAACGGTAGGAGTACTAGCACTGACATCCCGCACAAAGGCTACATATGCTCCACGAATAACTCACGTGCCAATAATTACAATCCACCAGGTGTAGTCAGATGCTCAATATCTCAATACCCCTGGTGTGGTCGCGGGCTATAAGTCCAAATCATATCACACAGAAAAACATATATACAATATTACATATACATGACCAATAAATATCAAATATCATACTCCTGGACTGATATAAATGGCATGGTATGGTATACGTAGGTGCAAAGTGTGCTATAATATCTCAAATTAGCAATTTCATCACAAAAACAACAATTATCAAGTTAAATCATGAGACTGACCTATATGTAACATCAACTATGGCTCAATAAGGTCACAATGTGGTACAAATATAAGAAACATCACCACATATATCTTCACAATATATTCAAGGAATTTGATAACCTAAGCACTACCCCGAGCATGGATAAACACCCTCGTGCATACACATGGGCTCAGCCCAGCACATGTGCACCACCCATAGCACGTAGATATCACAAATTCCAAATACCCATTCGATTAAGAGTCCAACCATACCACATTCATCAAATTCCAACCACAAACCGTCGCTCAAATCATCAAATCTCACTCTCAAATAACATAGTCCAGAAAACCCCAAATCCCAACTTAAATTCATGAATATTAGGTGTATTAATCAATGGGAAATCAGTATCTATCATTAAAAGTGATTAAATTTCAATTAGCTCTTCAATTAGGAAAAGCACTCTCGAGATCGCCTTGGACCGAGCTCCGCAAAAACCGAAATGAGAAAAACACTCAAACCCTCGATATTATAGAGTCTGCCAGCAAAATTGTATCTATGATCCATAACAACGCTAATGCGATATTGTATTTGCGCCAAATTCATGCACATATGAACACCACTTATATCCAGACCTACCGCTTTTGGGGACATACTTCCGCACATGTGAAGCCCTTCCGCATCTACGGTCCATGCTGCTTCAGCCAAACTCTGCTGCAGTGGACCCCTCCTCGTAGAAGCACATCCGCTTCTACGGAATTCTACAAACCTCCCATGGCAAAGCAAACCTTGCACCTGCGCAACAAAAGTTGAAATTGTGTCTCTGCATCTGTGGCCAATCCCAACATAAGTGCGAAAGCGCCAGAAGTCAAAAGCTTCAACAATAACACCAAGTCCCAAAATGGCCCGAGCTCTATCTAAAACACCCCCGAGGCCCCCGGGAACCCATCCAAAAATACAAATCAATCCTAAAACATAACAAGAACCTTCTCGAGGCCTCAAATAAAAACTAACAACATCAAAACCTCAAATCACACCTCAATTTAAGCCTAATGAACTTTCAACTTTTAAAACTCATGCCAAACCATATCAAATCAACTTTGAAGGACCTTAAATTTTACATGCAGGTCCCAAATGACACAACAGACCTATCCCAACTCTCGAAACCAAGTTATGAACCTGATATCATCAAATTCAACTCTCGATCAAACCTATTAACCTTCCAAACATTCTATTTTCGAACCTTCGCCAAACGACACCAAATCAACCTACGAACCTCCAAATACACATCCGAACATAGGACTGAGTCCAAAATTACCATATGAAGCTATTAGAACCATTAAAACCCCATTCCGAAGTTATCTATGCAAAGGTCAAACTCTGGTAGACTCTTTCAACTTAAGCTTCCAACTTTGGGACTAAGAGTTCCAATTCAGTGCAAAACATCACCAAAGCCAAACCAACCACCCAGCATGTCACGAAACCTGAAAAACACAAACGTAAAGCACCAAAAAGGGGAACCAGTTCTAAAGTACTCAAAACATCATGCTAGGTCATTATATTCTCCGCCTCTTAAACAAGCGTTCATCCTCAAATAAGTCTAGCATCATACTTGGAGGCTAAAAAAGGTGAGGATATCTTGTATGCCTTTCCTGCTCAGTCTCCTAGGTAGCCTCCTACACTAGCTGACCTCTCTAATTCACCTTCACTAACACTATATTCTTTGACCTCAACTTCCGAACCTGCCGATCCAAAATAGCCACCAACTCCAAATCGTAAGTCAAATCCCTATCGAACTGCATCGTAGTGAAGTCCAAAATATGTGACGCNAGCGCCAGAAGTCAAAAGCTTCAACAATAACACCAAGTCCCAAAATGGCCCGAGCTCTATCTAAAACACCCCCGAGGCCCCCGGGAACCCATCCAAAAATACAAATCAATCCTAAAACATAACAAGAACCTTCTCGAGGCCTCAAATAAAAACTAACAACATCAAAACCTCAAATCACACCTCAATTTAAGCCTAATGAACTTTCAACTTTTAAAACTCATGCCAAACCATATCAAATCAACTCTGAAGGACCTCAAATTTTACATGCAGGTCCCAAATGACACAACAGACCTATCCCAACTCTCAGAACCAATATATGAACCTGATATCATTAAATTCAACTCTCGATCAAACGTATTAACCTTCCAAACATTCTAGTTTCCAACTTTCTCCAAACGACACCAAATCAACCTATGAACCTCCAAATCAACATCCGGACAGAGGACTGAGTCCAAAATTACCATATGAAGCTATTAGAACCATCAAAACCCCTTTCCAAAGTTATCTACGCAAAGGTCAAACTCTGGTAAACTCCTTCAACTTAAGCTTCCAACTTTAGGACTAAGTGTTCAAATTCACTGCAAAACATCACCAAAGCCAAACCAACCACCAAGCATGTCACAAAACCTGAAAAACACAAATGTAAAGCACCAAAGAGGGGAACCTGTGCTAAAGTACTAAAAACAACAAGCCAGGTCATTATATTCTCCCTCTCTTAAACAAGCGTTCATCCTCAAACGAGTATAGCATCATACCTGGAGTCTCAAAAAGGTGAGAATATCTGGTATGCCTTTCCTGCTCAGTCTCCTAAGTAGCCTCCTACACTAGCTGACCTCTGTAATACACCTTCACTTACACTATATTCTTTGACCTCAACTTCCGAACCTGCCGATCCAAAATAGCCACCAACTCCAAACCGTAAGTCAAATCCTTATCGAACTGCATTGTAGTGAAGTCCAAAATATGTGACGCATCACCATAATACTTCCGGAGCATCAAAACATGAAATATTGAGTTAACCCCTCATAGATTAGGTTTCAAGTCAAGTCTGTAGGCCACCTCTCCCACTTTCTCAAGAACCTCCAAAGGACCAATATACCTAGGGCTCAACTTTTCCTAATTCCCGGACCTCATCACACCCTTCATGGGTGAAAATCTAAGAAGAACCTTCTCCCCCACCATATATGCAACATTTTGAGCTTTCATATTATCATAACTCTTCTTCCTGTATTTAGCTATACGAAGCCACTCCTAAATCAACTTCACCTTCAACGAAGCATCATAGATCATGTCAATTCCTTATAGCCTAGTCTCCCACAGCTCAAACCAACCAACCGCAGAACGACATCACCTCTTTTATTAAGCCTCATAAGGAGCCATTTGGATACTCGACTGATAGTTGTTATGGTTGGTGAACTCCATTATTGGAAGCAACTGATCCCATGAACCTCCAAAGTTAATGACACAGGCACGTAACATGTCCTCAAAGATCTGAATAGTGTGCTCGGACTACTCGTCTGTCTAGGGATGAAATCTTATGATCAACTCTACCTATGTGCCCAACTCTCGCTGCTCTACTCTACAAAATTACGATGTGAACTGAGGGCCTTAATCTGAGATAATAGATACGGGCACACCATGAAAGCGAACAATCTCACGAATATAAATCTAAGATAACTGCTCTGAAGAATATATACCACGACTAGAATGAAGTATAAAGAATTGGTCAGTTTGTCCACAATGACCCATACTACATCAAATTTCCTCAAGGTCATTGGAAGTCTAACTACAAAATCCATGGTGATATGCTTCCACTTCCGCTCTGGAATGTCAATCCTGTGAAGCAAACCACCCAATTTCTGGTGCTCGTACTTTACCTGCTGACAGTTCAACACCATGTAACATAATCAACAATATCATTATCCATCCTCTGCCACCAATAGTGCTGCCTCAAATCTGGTACATCTTTGCGGCACCCGGATTAATGAAATACTGTGAACTGTGGGCCTCCACAAGTATCAAATCTCGTATCCCATCCACATTCGGCACACAGAACCGACATTGCAATATCTCCAATAGTAACTTCCTTGGAATCACCGTGTTGCACCATGTCCTTCAGGCTAAGCAATTGGGGATCATCATACTGACACACTCAAACAAGAGAGACAGTTAAACCATGCAAGAAAGAACATGGCTGGGCTCAAAAATATCCAACCGATTGGCCAAAGCCTGAACATCCAATGCTAACGTTCTCTCCCCTACTGGAATAAGCAAGACTCCCCATGCTCTCAACCTTCCTACTCAAAGTATCAGCCCCCACATTGGCCTTCCCCGGATGTTAAAGGATTGGTGATATCATAGTCCTTTAATAGTTCTGACCACCTCTTTTCCCTTAAGTTCAGATCCTTTTGCCTGAACAAGTGATGTTTACTCCTGCGATATGTGAACACCTTATAAGACATGCCATAGAGATAGTGCCTCAAAATCATCAATGCGTGAACAATGGCTACCAACTCCAAATCATATATAGGGTAGTTCTTCTCATGGGGCTTCAACTAACGTGAAACATAAGTAATAACTCTACCATCATACATCAATTCACATCCAATGTGAATCCGCAAAGCATTACAATAAACTGTATAAGAACCCGATGTTAAAGACAATCTTGAATTTCTAAAAGCTCTCCTCACATTCATAGGGTTACCTGAATTAGTCACCCTTCTGGGTCAATCTAGGCAAAGGTGTATGAATGGACTAGAAACCCTCCACAAAATGACGGTAATACCCGATGAAACTAAGGAAACTCCTGATCTCAATAGCAGAAGACGGTCTGGGCCAACTCAGAAGTGCCTCCACCTTCTTCGGATGCACATTAATCCCCTCACTAAACAACACATGGCCCAAAATTTCCACTGAATCAAGCAAATAATCACATTTTGAGAATTAAGTCTATAGTACGATCCTTAGATGTTGCTCATGATCCTCCTGGGTACGTGAATACACCAATATGTCATCAATGATAACTATGATGAAGGAATCAAGATAGGGTTGAAATACACTATTCATCAAGTGCATAAAGGTTGTTGGGGCATTGGTCAGCCCAAAAGACATCACGAGAAACTCATAGTGACCATAGCGGGTCCTCAAAGCTATCTTAAAATATCTGAAGGCCGAATCGCCAACCGATGATACCCCGATACCAGATCAATCTTTGAGAACACCCTAGCACCCTCAAGGTGATCGAATAAATCATCGATATGCGGTAATGGGTACTTGTTCTTGACAATAACTTTGTCCAGCTGCCTATAATCAATACACATCCTTATAGAGCTATCCTTCTTCTTCATAAATAGAATCGGTGCACCCCATGGGGACACACTAGGCCTGATGAAACCCTTAGCAATAAACTCCTAAAATTGTCCCTTCAACTCCTTCAACTGAATAGGTGCCATGCGGTATAGTGAAATAGACATCACCCTCTACTAGAAATTATCTTATCTTAAATAAGGGGAATAATCTCATCCCAATTAAGGAAAATAATTTCATCATATCAATATGGGGATTTATCCCTAAATAACTCCTACACCGGCACGTGTAGTTTTAGGGTTAGGTTGTTTCAACCTACCTTTCCTCGATAACTAAGGATACTCCCAATAAAATTTTTGTTTTACATACAAAGAAAACAGAAATACAAATACATTCACCTTATAACCTTTCACACCATATATTCATTAGTACTTTTAACCATTCACAACATCATTATTTCATTGGCTCTCTTGGCCATATATATGATTCTTCATTCATGGTACGGTGGCCGTATCTCTTATTCCACGTTTTCATTTCCTTACTTTCAAAGATCATCATCATATACATCAACATATGGAATATTCCGGAAATCACAACTTTAGGTTCATTTGTAATGAAGGCTTTAAACACAATAGATTCCTTTACAAAGAATGGAGCAAAATGACTAGCAGTTAAAGCACGAGTTAAAATCATAAATGAATGATACACCATTTATTCTTGAAATACCTTTTCCTAAAAGAGAAACACACAATTTCAACTTATGAGTATGTAAGAACTCAAATAACATTGGAGATGTTTATAAAAGAGAGCATGGTAATTTACGACTAAAACAGTGGTTCAAATCATAGGTATTAGTTGAAACAACCATATTTTAACATGACTTGAGTACATAAGCCTTTAGGAAATTCTATGTTCAAAGTAAATTTGGAACAGTTGATTAAAGGCTCATTTCAAAATCTTTCACACATCATTTCATCTCATTTGAACCATTGGCCATAAGTATAACATTCATTATTGGCACAGTGGCCGCACTTTATATTCCCAATTCACTTATTTCCCTTTCAAGCATCCTTATAGATTATCAACAATGAGAGCATTTGAAATTAAATCCTTAAGTATAAATATGAGCATTAGGGGTATTAGGCGCATTCAGTATTCTTTCCAAGTTAAGCATAATGGACTTTCATTTGAAACATAAATTGAAGTTATAACTCTTTAACACATAACCCATACTTGAACACATTCCCTAAGGAGATCACGATGAGATAGGAGTAATTGGAACATGTTTTGATTACAGACATCTTTCAACACATTGATTACTCAGGATAATCGAATTTATTAGGAACACCTCGAAACATTGGAATTCAAAACCTGGGCCAACCATACTTGAAACTTACGAAAACATTATGGAATTCAATCCTAAGAGAGAAGTTTTAGCCAACATACCTTTCTTGAGCTTTCCTTAAGTTACTACAATGTCCCAACACCTCTGGAAGTATAAATCTATAGGAAGAGAGCTAAAATCCAATAATAATTAAAAGGATTCACATGACATAAGTCTCTTGGGAATTTATTCAAACACCTATTATTCAAAATTGACTACAAATATCTAAAATGGTAATCCCGTCCCCACTCAACCAATTTCAACAAGAAACTACCCAAAATAGTTCAACAACCCCACATACTACCACCTAATGTTACATGCATGGCCTATTTCCGATTCCATAACCTAATTAAACCCATAACAATTTCATGAAGGTTTTAGGACAAGGTCTTACCTGGGTAGATGATGGTCTAGTGAGTGGCTTCCCTTGAATCTTCAAGATTGCAAGGATCGATGATTAGAATGACTAGGTCTTCTCCCTCTCACTCTAAGATGCCATAACTTCTCTCTAAAACCATATATTTTTGCTTCCAAATGAGCCCCAAAGGCTACTAATCAAAATATGGTCGGGTAAGAAAAGTTTCAAATGTAATCCCCGATGTCAATTATGTGGTGCAATTTCATGGTAGCATGACAGATGCGTGGCTAGCAGAATGGACACAAAATGGTATGTCAATTCCGCGATGCCATTTTGGGGTAGCAGAATGGTTATGCGACCAGCAAAATGGTTATTCGGCTAGTAGAATTGCCACAAAAGTGTTTTCAAATTCTTGGTTAGGTCTGGTCAACTCCGCGATGCACTTTCACGAAAACATAATGGTTATGCGGCCAGCAGAATGGCCACAAAATGGGTTTCAAATTTGAATTGCTTATGATTTATTCTGTGGTGATTATGTCGTCAGTGGAAGAGATCCGATGTAGCATAATGGACCACATTATTGTCGTTTTTACAAATTCTTCTACAAACTCCACGATGCATTATACATTCAAAAAATCTGATTTGTGGCACATTAGCTTACCTTGGCACCATAAAACTTAAATTCTTGCTGAACTTTTATGGGGCCTTGCAGTTTTGTACTTTGGCTTAGGCGGGGTTGATCCCGATTACACCAGCTACTTCTCAGGATAGGGGAAGAGGTCACATTCCCGCCCCCTCACTACAAAATAGCGGGCTCATGTTGATCTAGCTCCAAGTGTTATAATGATCAGCCCGTGGTTGTGGTTCAGCCCAAGATCAGGCCAGTTGCATTAAGGGAGGAGCAGAAGAGGTTAGAGATGCTCTAGAAGTATCATTCTCCTTATTGCAGCAATTGGCCTTCTCACGATGCATAGTGTTTCTTAGACTAGTGTCATTGTATTCTATACACTATGGCATAGTGGAGTTGATCAGGGTCAACCTTACTCCTTTCTAACTGACGGGGCCATCATATTGACGGTGGAAAATGTTTGAGGAGAGTTGGCCATTTGGTGCCGCACCACTTACTTAGGCTCATTTCATTTATCTCGTTTTGAAGGATTTTATTCTACAAACCCTCAGGTATGCATTGCACATCGAGTTTGAGCAGTTTCACCAGGGGACTATGATCGTGACCGAGTATGCTATGAGGTTTACCGAGTTATCTCGTCATGCACATGATTTGGTTACAACTATTAGAGATAGAGTGTATAGATTTATTAAGGGACTGGGTTATCGCCTCAGATTTGGGATGGAACGGGAGCTAGAAACTAGGACTCTATTCCACCAGGTTCTGGAGATTGGTAGGAGTTTGAAGCATATCAATGGGGTAGAAGAGCGGATATAGAGAGGCCAAGAGGCCTCACGGTTTGGGAGGATTTAGCGGTTCCCATTCTTAGGTTACAAATTGTCATTGAGGCTTTATCAATCGACCAGTTCAATCTACACTTTAGGTTACATGTAGTTCTCCAGCTAGTAACGGACCTCAAGGTACTTATTTTGGATAGCCATCCTCTAGTGCACCATCTGCACCTGGTTCCTATAACAGTTATTTTATTCGTCCAAGGCAGACTCAATACCTGCAGCCACGCCTGTAAAAGAGTTATTTCGAGTATCTTTATACAAGGCATATGGTGTGGGATTGTCTTAGACATTGAAGGGGTGGACCTCGCAGGGTATTCAAGCTATGGCTACTGCTTTAGTTGCTACTTCACCTGCATAACCAGGTAAAGGTAGAGAACATATGTGTAGAGGACATCTTAGAGGGGGAGGTCAGGTCCATTGTTATGCTTTCCCTGATAGGACTGAGGTTGGTGCATTGGATGTTGTCAACTATCAGTTTTATTTGATTCGAGTTCCACTTATTTGTATGCGTCATCCTATTTTTCTTCATATTTTGAGTGTCTTATGATTCTTTGAGTACACTTATTTATGTGTCTATGCCTGTTGGGGTTTCTATTGTGGTAGACCGTTCATATCCCTCTTGTCTGGTCACTATCGGGCTATAAGACTAGGACCTTCTATTACTCAATATGGTAGATTTTGATGTGATTTTGGGTATGGAATAGTTGTCACCAAATCACACTATTCTTTATTGTCACGCTAATACCATGACGTTAGCCATGCCGGGGTTGTCGAGGATGGAGTTGAGATGTGCATTGGTCATGTACCTAGTAGTGTAGTCTCTTTTTCTAAAGGCACAACGAATGGTTGAAAAGGGGTGAGACTACTTAGCCTTTACGAGGGATATTAGTGTTGATACTCCTACCATTGAGTTAATTCTGGTAGTGAGTGAGTTTCCAGATATATTTCTCGTAGACCTACCGGGCATGCCACCCGAAAGGGATATTGATTTTTGCATTGACTTTGTGCTGGGCACTCAGCCCATCTCCATTCCACCTTATCGCATGGCACCGGTGGAGTTGAAGGATTAGAAGGAACAACTTCAAGAGAATAAACTCGATAAGGATTTCATCAAACTGAGTATCTCACCTTGGGGTGCCCCAGTTTTATTTGTGAAGAAGAAAGACCGCTCTCTAAGGATATGTATTGACTACATGCAGCTGAACAAGGTTATGGTTAAGAACAAGTACCTACCAGCACGTGTTGATGATTTATTTTATCAACTTCATAGTGCTAGGGTATTCTCAAAGATTGATTTGAGATCGGGGTACCATCAGTTGAAGATACGGGTCGGATATATCGAATACGACTTCCAGGACCTGCTATGGTCACTACGAGTTCTTTGTGATGTCTTTCTGGCTGATCAATGCCCCAACAACTTTTATGCACTCGATGATAAGAGTGTTCCAGTCATATAACGATTCCTCTATCATTGTATTTATTGATAATATGCTATTGTATTCCCGCATCTGAGATGAGCATGCGTAGCGTTAAGGATCCTCCTCCAAACTTTGAGGGATAAGAAGCTATATTCCAAATTCTACAAATTCGAGTTTTGGCTAGATTGGGTGGCGTTCCTTGGTCATGTTGTATCTACTGTAGGGATTAAGGTGGATATGAAGAAGATTAAAGCAGTTCTGAGTCAGCCCCGACTTTATACTACTCCAGATTTGTCTAGGTTATGCTAGGTATCATCGTTGTTTCGTGGAAGGGTTTTCATCCATCGCAGCTCCTTTGACCAGATTGACTCAGAATGGGGCCCTATGCAGGTGGTGAGACGAGAGTGAGGAGATCTTTCAAAAGCTTAAGACTACTCTAACTACAGCTCCAATTTTTATTTTACCTTCAGCATCGAGTTCTTATGCAATATTTTATGAGTTGAAGCCTTACGAGAACAACTACTCGATGCACGATTTTGAGTTAGCATCCATTGTTCACGCGCTTATGATTTGGAGGCACTATCTTTATGGTGTGTCATTTCAGGTGTTCACGGATCATAGGAGACTATAACACTTATTCAAACAAAAAGGATATGAACCTGACGCAACATAGGTGGTTATAGCTACAAAAGGACTATGATATCACCATTCTTTATCATCCCTGAAAGTCTAATTTGGTGGCCAATGGTTTGAGTAGGAAGGCTGAGAGCATGGGAAGTCTTGCTTTTATTCCAGTTAGGGAGCGATCGTTAGCTTTGGATATTCAATCTTAGGCCAATAGATTTGTGAGGTTTGATATTTCAGAGCCTAGACGGGTTCTTTCTTGTGTTGTGTCATGATCATCTTTGTTTAAGTGTATCAAGGAACGTCAGTATGATGATCCCCAGTTGCTTGTCCTTAAGGATATGGTGCAGCACAATGATGATAAGGAGGTTACTATTAGTGATGATTAGGTATTGAGACTTCAAGGCTGAATTTGTATACCCACTATGGATGGGTTGCTGGAGCAGATTTTTGTAGAGGCCCATAGTTTGCGGTATTCCTTTAATCCAGGTGCGATGAAGATTTACCATGATTTGAAGCAGCACTACTGGTGTAGAAGAATGAAGAAAGATATTGTGGAATATGTGGCTTGCTATTTGAACTATCAGCAGGTTAAGTACCAATATCAGAGACCGAGTGGTTTACTTTAGAGGATATTCTGGAGTGGAAGTAGGAGCGTATCACTATAAATTTTGTGGTTTAGCTTCCGTAGACCTTGAGGGAAATTTGATGAAGGTGAGTACGATATTTCATCCCTAGACGGATCGATGGCTCATGGGACCAGTTCATACCGCTAGCAGAGTTTGCCTACAACAACTATCAATCGAGCATCTAGATGGCTCCGTACGAGGCCTAATATGCGAGGCGATATCGTTCTTTGGTATATTGGGCACTGATTTGGTCCGCGATGCTTTGGAGAAGGTGAAGTTGGTTCAAAAGCGGCATCATATACATTGCAGTCCAAGAATAAGAGTTATGTTGATATGAGGGCTTGTGATGTATATCATTCATGGTGGATGTGAAGTTTCTACTCAGAGTTTCTCCCATAAAGGGTTTGATGAGGTTCGGTAAGAAGGGCAAGTTGAGCCCTCGGTTTATTGGTCCTTTTGAGATACTTGAGAGAGTGGGTGAGGTGGCGTACAGATTTGCATTGCCACCCAGTTTATCAGGAGTTCACCTGGTTTTCCGTGTTTCCATGCTCCTGAAGTACTATGGAGATCCGTCACATGTGTTACATTTTAGCTCAGTCCAACTAGTCAAGGATTTGACCTATGTTGAGAAGCTGGAGGCTATTGTTGACAGGTAGGTCCAGAAGTTGAGGTCAAAGAACATTGCATCGGTAAAGGTTCAATACAGAGGTCAACCGGCCGAGGAGGTGACTTGGGAGACCAACCGTGATATTTGTTGCCGTTATACTCATTTTTTAGGTGTTTCAAGTATGTCTCTTTACTTGTTGGAGGATGAACGTTTGTTTAAGAGGGGGAGAATGTAACGACTCGAGCGACTATTTTGTGTATTTGTTCCCATTTTTCCTTTTTGAAGCTTCTCGTATATGTATTTGTGGTTTTGTGACTTGCAGGGATAGTTGGTCGGGTTTCGGGAAGGTTCTGGGTTAATTTGGAATGCTTGGTTCTTAGTTTGGAACCTTAGGTTAAGAGTGTTGACCGAGGTTTTACTGTTGTGAAAATGACCATGTAATGGTATTTGATGGTTCCAATAGGTTCTTATGGTGATTTTGGACTTAGGCATATGGTCTGAATTGGAGGTTCCTATATTGAATTGGCTCTTCTTGCCGAAAGTTGGAAATTTGGAAGCTTAGAAATTTCATAGGATTGACCATAGGTTGACTTTGTGGCTATCAGGTTCGGATTTTGGTTTCGATACTTGGATTACGTCTGTTTTGGCATTTTGAACTTGTGTGCAATGTTTGGGATCATTTTGAGTTTATTTGATAGGAATCAGACGCTTGGTTGCGATTTTAGCGGTTCTTGAGTTTCATCATGAATTCTATGTGTTTTGGTGTCCGACTCGTGGTTCTGGATGTTATGTTGGCATTCCATTATGACTAGATTTGGCATTCCATTTTTAATGTGCATGCGGCGACATTAGAGTAGCTTGTGCGAGATAGTTATGAGATATATCGGGGGTGATTCTTGTTTTTCTTTATATGTTGGAACCGAGGGTTGATGTTTTGATCAAATTCTTATTTTTATTAAATGAACTTCCTTGTGTTTTATGAGTCGTTGGTGGAATCCAATATTTTATCACATGCCATGGTCCCATTGATATGTTGTTGGCAAAGACATATTTTCTTACATTGACTTGTTGTTAAACATTCTTCTAGGTGGTTAATATTTGTTTTGCTATATTTTACGTTGTCAGTTTTATTTTGATATCTTGCACATGTTATTTTTACTAGTGAGTGTCTCTACTTTAACCGAGGTTAGTCTTGACATTTACTGGTATAGATTGTGGTGTACTCGTACTACGCTTTTGCATATTGTTGTGCAGATCCAGGTATATCGGATCGTGCTGGACACTCGAGCCAGAGCTGCAGAGACTTCAAGGTATAAATGTTCCGCTCACAGGCATCGAAGTCACCTTCTGTTGATTCCTTATTACTGTATATTGTAGCCCAAACAATGTTGTATTTTGAGATTTCTTGTACACTCTCTTTAGAGCTTATGACTCAGTATTAACGTGTTTTGGAATTTGACTATTGCATTTCTGTTTTTGGTTGCGTTATGGTACTCTTTCAGCTTTCATTAATATTTGAGTTGCTATTAATCTGTTGATCTTGTTATGTGATAGGCTTACCTAGTCTTATGAACTAGGTTCGATCATGACCCTTAAGGTGGGATTTTTGGGTCGTGACAAAGCCAAACTAAAACATGAATCATATATTGTAGTAAATATGATGACATTAATATTTGAGATAAAGGGTGAAAAGAGTAACTTTGGGTAGGGGTCTCATGAAACAATGTTATGAATTTATATAGGGAAAAATAGATGAATACAATAAGGTTTGTTACTTTTTAAATTTAATATTTGGGGGTTATGAATATGAAATGCATATGAGTTATGAATATTATAAATAGTAGAAGTAAAGGTGGTGTGTGTTATGAAAATAAAATTGTAAATTTTAAAGCAAAACAAAGACAACAAAGATAAATGGAAATGATATTCAAGTGTTAAAGTTATGTGGGCTATGTTCTAGAAAACTACTAGATTGGGTTCTTGATTACTCCATTGTGTTAAACAACTTAAATGAGAGAAATGAAGGGAAAAATAGTATTAAAAAAAAGGAAAAATTACCATAAAGTTACACATTGAACATTTGTGATTTATGGATATGAAATGGATGGGAGTGATTGATATTATTAAAAGTATAGGTTATGAAGATAAAAAGGTGTGAGTTATAAAAAACATATTAATGTAAACTAAATTGAAAGAATGATGAAAAATTTAAAAACCAATTGGAGAAAAAGATGAATATGCCTTTTTTGCTTAAGAGAGGTGCCACCTCACTTTCCTATTGCTCTCTTACATATATATTGACAAATTAGCGTAGAAACTATCATATAGGCTATGTTGAATCTAATGACATGCTATTACATGGTAATAGTTGTTTTTAAAAAAAACAAATGCCAAGTAATTCAAAGAAATAAGTTAACTATCAATTGAATAAGGTACTGTTGTACATAGATTAAAGAATTAAATGATAACTTACATTGTACTATAATGAGAGTTTTTCTGGAAATAAAAAAGAAAGAAGAATAATCGATAGTAAAACTCTAACGATTAAATATAGAAGAGAAGAACNGTCGGATCGTGCTGGACACTCGAACCAGAGCTGGAGAGACTTCAAGGTATACAAGTTCCGCTCACAGGCATCGAAGTCACCTTCTGTTGATTCCTTATTACTGTATATTGTAGCCCAAACAATGTTGTATTTTGAGATTTCTTGTACACTCTCTTTAGAGCTTATGACTCAGTATTAACGTGTTTTGGAATTTGACTATTGCATTTCTGTTTTTGGTTGCGTTATGGTACTCTTTCAGCTTTCATTAATATTTGAGTTGCTATTAATCTGTTGATCTTGTTATGTGATAGGCTTACCTAGTCTTATGAACTAGGTTCGATCATGACCCTTAAGGTGGGATTTTTGGGTCGTGACAAAGCCAAACTAAAACATGAATCATATATTGTAGTAAATATGATGACATTAATATTTGAGATAAAGGGTGAAAAGAGTAACTTTGGGTAGGGGTCTCATGAAACAATGTTATGAATTTATATAGGGAAAAATAGATGAATACCATAAGGTTTGTTACTTTTTAAATTTAATATTTGGGGGTTATGAATATGAAATGCATATGAGTTATGAATATTATAAATAGTAGAAGTAAAGGTGGTGTGTGTTATGAAAATAAAATTGTAAATTTTAAAGCAAAACAAAGACAACAAAGATAAATGGAAATGATATTCAAGTGTTAAAGTTATGTGGGCTATGTTCTAGAAAACTACTAGATTGGGTTCTTGATTACTCCATTGTGTTAAACAACTTAAATGAGAGAAATGAAGGGAAAAATAGTATTAAAAAAAAGGAAAAATTACCATAAAGTTACACATTGAACATTTGTGATTTATGGATATGAAATGGATGGGAGTGATTGATATTATTAAAAGTATAGGTTATGAAGATAAAAAGGTGTGAGTTATAAAAAACATATTAATGTAAACTAAATTGAAAGAATGATGAAAAATTTAAAAACCAATTGGAGAAAAAGATGAATATGCCTTTTTTGCTTAAGAGAGGTGCCACCTCACTTTCCTATTGCTCTCTTACATATATATTGACAAATTAGCGTAGAAACTATCATATAGGCTATGTTGAATCTAATGACATGCTATTACATGGTAATAGTTGTTTTTAAAAAAAACAAATGCCAAGTAATTCAAAGAAATAAGTTAACTATCAATTGAATAAGGTACTGTTGTACATAGATTAAAGAATTAAATGATAACTTACATTGTACTATAATGAGAGTTTTTCTGGAAATAAAAAAGAAAGAAGAATAATCGATAGTAAAACTCTAACGATTAAATATAGAAGAGAAGAACATTTGGGAATAATGACCGACTTTATTCGTTATATTGATAGGAAGATGTTGGATTGTTTGGGTGATGGCCCGATAGGTTGTTTTGAGTAATAGCTTCATTTTCTATGTTTTGGGACCTCCCGTAGCTTTATCCGCTGATATATGACTTGTGTGCATGATCTGTATCGTTTTTCAGAAAGCTTATATCAGAAGTTTAAAGAAAAAGTGATTTTTGGCTTTAAACACAACTAGAGGTGGCAACGGTCAACTTATTTGGTAAACGACCTCGAATCACTTTTTTAATGATTCTGATAGGTTTGTATGATTGTTTTGGACTTGTACGCATGTTTTGTTGGGGTTCGGAATGACCATAGGTTGTTTTGGTGCATTATGTGAACAATTAGAAAATTGAATTTCTCAAATGAATATCTTGAGTTTTGATGATCGATTCTTGATATTTGGTGTTATTTTAATGATTTGAGGTAGTGTGCAAGTTTGTGTGATGTTATTGCACTTTTATGAATGTTATGATTAGAGCCCGAGGGGCTCGGGTGTGTTTCAGATATATTTTGGAAGGTTTGGACAGCTGATGCAGACATCTGCTGATATTGATCTGCAAGTCTTGCATTTGCGAGGATGTGATCGCAATTGTGATCCTTGCATTTGCGATGTCAGACTAGCAAATACAACGAGGGACTAGGGTGTCACGCCCCAAACCGATGGATCGCGACGGGCACCCGGTACCTTACTCAACCGAGTAAGAACATAACGTATCTTTCGTATTATACTATTATAGATAATTGAGCCGAAGAGGCTGTCGTAAGATAAGTAGAATACGACATATAATACCATCTTATACATAAGACATACGGGCATATAAGACCAAAATAACCAATAATTAACCAATTATCCACATAATTAAGAATTATCTTAAATTACTTAAAATACTACTCACTTTTAACATACTTTACACACCTTACTATCATGGTGGTACCTTGCATGGTACTAGTCCTTAAATACCGGGTATTATAGCTCGGACCGTAATTTATCCCAAATTGAACTTCTACGAAACTCATTTTCTTCGATTCGCTTACCCTCTCACCTTCACGAATTTACTCATCACTTGTTTGAAATAGCGTAATACTTATAATCCTAAAATAATCTCATTTTCGAACTTACGTTGATTAACTTACGATGAAACTTTAACGTACGATAATGTGGGATGTAACATCTTATTTCCGAGCTTCCATCAATTTATTTATGGCGTAGTTTCACGTATGAAAACATGGGGTATAACATCATTCCCCCCTTTGGAACATTCATCCTGTAATGTTGACTGATGCACTTATCATTTTCATAACTTATGTCGTCCGAATACTTTAATATTCTCTTTGCCATTTAGGCAACTATTCTTTGAATAAATCCAAAGGCCAGGACATTCCCCCCTTTAAGCCTCTTTCTCACACCATGACTTGTAGTCGGAATCCTTCTA
>AWOL01S0090313.1:0-43346 GCA_000715115.1 Nicotiana otophora | reverse complement strand
AGATTGTATGGCCTTGTCGGCCTATGTTCAGTGTACGAGTGGTTATTTTGATCTTATAGGCCCGTATGTCTTATGTATAAGTTGGTATCACATGTTGTATTCTAATTATCTCACGACAGCCTTCCGACTCAGTTATCTATCATATTGTGACATGAAAAGATACGTTATATTGGTACTTGGTTGAGTAAGGTACTGGGTGCCTGTCGCGGCCCATCGGTTTGGGTCGTGACACAATGTCACAGTCTTAGCATAACAATCCATAATAGTGTGACATGGTGACAACAAATCCATGCCTTAAATCACGTCAAAATCAACCATACTAAGAAGCAAAAGATCAAATCTCATCTCCAATCCCCAAATAGTACCACACACGACCAATACACGTGGTCCACAACAATAGAATCACCCACCGGTATAGATACATGAATAGGTATAAATAAGGAATCACGAGGCATATCCAAATAGAGAGCAAAGTACGATGATACATATAAGTGGAACCAGGGTCAAATAATATGGAAGCATCCTCGTGGCACACTGAAACATTACATGTGATTAGTGCGTCTGAAGAAACTGCCTTTGGCTTGGCAGGAAAAGCTTAGCATCGAGCCTGACCACCACCTGATCGACCTCCCCCTCTAGGGCGACCTCGAACTACTTGAATCCCACCCCGAGCTGGCTGAGCGGGTGATGAAGTAACTGGTGCGGAAGTCATAGCCTGACCTCTCTGCTGAACTGGACCTCCCATAAGGTGGGGGCAATACCTCATCACATTCCCCAACTCTCCACACTCGTAGCAACCTCGATCTACAAATGGTGGCAGGGAATAAACCAGACCCCGAGAACCAGAATAACCGCTAGAAGAATCAGGTACTAACGAACCTTGAACTGATGGAGCACGTGATATACTCTAAGATGGGAGGGCACTGAAAGATGACTGGCCCGGATGAGCACTGTATGAACCATGACTATCTGATGCACCATAATGAACCGGATGAGCTGTTTGAGCGGGACTATAAGGACGACCCCTGCTGTGATGGGACTGCCCTCCAGATGAGGCACTGCTGAAATCACCTTAACTACGAGGCCTCTTGGACTCCTGCTCATCACGCTCCTGAGCACGAACCAGTTCCAATTGTCTAGCAATATCGACCACCTGGTCGAACCTTACACCCGTTGCCACATCACAAGCCATAATAAACCGTAATCCATAGTTGAGGCCATCAATGAACCTCCTAATATTCTCCCTCTCAGTGAGAACCAACCATACCGCATGACGATTCAACTTTGTAAACTTGATCTCATACTGGGTCACGGTCATACCCTCATGGCATAGCTGCTCAAACTTCCTACGCAACTCCTCTCTGCGAGTTTGTGGGACAAACTTCTCTAAGAAGACAACTGAGAACTAATGCCATGTAAGCAGTGTGCATCGGTTGGCCTGCCCAACTCATAGGCCTCCCACCATCTATAAGCTGCCCCTGTTAGTTGAAAAGTAGTAAATGAAATCCCACAAGTCTTGAAAATGCCCGCTGTGCGAAGGATCCTCTAACACCTGTCTATAAAATCCTGAGCATCCTCTGACTCTGTCCCGCTGAACTCTGCAGGCTTAATCCTCCCAAACCGCTCTAGTTGTGCCCCTTATTTTTGGAGTCCCAGAGCTACCTGCTCTAGAGTACGGGTGGTGGGAGTCTGAGCACCTCCCCCGGCCTGTGAAGTGGCTCGTGCAGCTGGAATGAAGACTGCCTGAGCTAGGCTCATGCTCATAGTAAAAATCTAGGCTAAAGCCTCCTGAAGGCCTGAGATCACAATGGGTACAGCTGGGGCCTGAGCTGGTCCCTCCGGCTCAACAAAATCTGGTATCTTCTCCACAGTTGGAGGAACTAGTGGCTCCACAGGAGCTGATCTAGCTATAGTATGAGCCACACCTTTGCCTCTACCGTGGCACCTGCCTCTCGCGACCCTAGCTGGTGGTACTTGTGGGTTTCCGCCTGATCCGGTCGTACGTGTCCTCACCATTTGTCAGAGAATAGAAAAATAGAAGTTCAAATTTTGGAATTAACAAATCCGCACAACAAGAATACAAGAAGGTGAAGTTTCCTAATGGTTTAGTAACCTCTCGAACATAAGTACAGACATCTCCGTACCGATACGTATGACTCTACTAAACCTGCTCATGACTCGTGAGACCTAAGTAACCTAGTGCTCTAATACCAACTTGACACGACCCAAAACCTCAACCTTTCATGATGGCAGCCAATACACTTGCTAGGAAAGCCGACAATCACATAACAGTTAAACATTCGAATAAAATATATTTTCATAAACTCAACAACGGAAAATCTCATAAATATCTGATAAAAGTAACTGAAACTCGACTACAACCACCCCAAAATCTAGTGTCAGCGAGTACATGAGTACTACTAAGTATCAACATAAACCAAAACTCTAATACAACAGCTTGAATAATAGAACAGTACGGAAGAAAAATAAGAAATGAGAGTCAAGGTCTGCGTACGTCATAGTAGCTACCTCGAAGTCTCCAAGCAAGTACTGGCAACGATCTAGCAATCACCGCGTCCAGATATACCTGGATCTGCACATGAAGTACAGAGTGTAGTATGAGTACAACCAACCCAATGTACTCAATAAGTAACATGACTAACCTTTGGCTAAAAGCAGTGACGAGCTTAGATGAATATAGTCAGAACCAGTATAGTGACAACACAGGTAAGATAATGACAATGAGAGTAAATAACTCAAAAAAACTTCAATATTCAGCTCGTTCATGGTACAGAAATTTAGACATGCTTTCCAGTTCACAATTAAAGACCAACACTGATAAGAACATGTCAAGTATAGGTAGCATGAGGAATGGTACATCTCTATGCCTACATGTCAAATATATAGGTTAAATGTAAGGTATCATAGTGATATTTTCAGGTACTCACACTCTCAGGATACTCAATCTGTCTATCTCAAATGCCCACTCATCACACACACAATCACTCAGCAATGTACTGGTGCCTAGCATCAATACCCCTTACCAAAGCGTGTGCATATATATCACTGTGCCTATGCTCACTGCTAGTATGTCAGACTCCGGAGGGGCGAATCCTGCCCAAACGCTAATATAAAGCCTATAAGGCCTGTTGCAGCATGCAACATGATCCACAATAAATAAATAAATAAGCCGATAAGGCCTACTGTAACGTGTAGCCTGATCCACAATAAATAAATAAGCCGATAAGGCCTACTGTAGCATGCAACTTGATCCATAATAACAGTCATAACCCGTCCCTCAGGCCCATCTCAGTCATCAATCTCTCAAGTCTCAAGGGCTCACAATTTTGTGCTACTCAGCCCAAAAAATAATAACATGCGACGTGATGTTAAATGATAACAAAGACTGAGATATGATATGCAGATGAAGGATGATGACTGAACACATAATTTCAGTTAAAGCAGATAACTCAAAACAACTGAAATAACCTCACAAGGCCTCAACAGAATAAGCACATAGCATAAATATGATTTCTAACATGAATTACATTTCACTTACTCTAACAAGAAAGGATTTCACGAATAGAACAAGACTTGATAACAACATAATTCAAAAGAATCAATCGGATCATGATTACCATGGTGCACGCCCACACGCCCGTCACCTAGCATGTGCGTCACCCCAAAACAACACGAATAACACATTTTCCTGAGATAAATACCCTCAGTTCCAAGTTTAGAAGTGTTACTTACCTTAAAGTGCGCAACTAACTACTCCAACAAGCCCTTGCCTCGCCAATCGGTCTCCAAACAACTCGAATCTAGTCACAAACAACATCATATAATCAATACAAGCTATAGGGATCGATTCCATACGATAAAGCTAAGATCTTTAACCAAAATCAAAAGTCAACCCAAAAGGTCAACCCGGGCCCGCACTTCAAAACCTGATAAAATTCACAAAATTCAAATACCAATTCAATTATGAGTCCAACCATATAAAAATAATCCAATTTCGACCTCAAATCGACCTTCAAACCTCTATTTTTCATTTTTGAAAAGTTTCCACAAAATTCCTCATTTCTTCACTTTAATTCATTAATTAGATGCTAAAAACAAAGATGGAATCATGAAATATTAACAAAAATGAGTCAAAAACAATTACCCCGATCCAAATCTTGAAAATCCCCTCCGAAATATCCCAAAATCGAGCTCTACAACTCATAATATGAAATAATAACTCTAACCCTCGATTTGGGTTTTGAAATCTACTGTCTAGATGTTCCTCTTCGCGGTCGCGAAAAGTCCCCCGCGATTGCGAAGAACAAAAATAACTGCCCTCCAAAATACACTACAAGAACGCAAAAATCTAGTCGCGATGCTCACCTGCCCTACCCCTATGCAAACGCGGGTTCATCTACGCGATCACATAAGCCTAACGCCTGATGCCCCCAGCTGACCTCACCTCTGCGCGAACGCGTGAACTATTTCGCGTCTGCGATCACCTGAGCCTTACAAATCTACGCGAACGCGAGACCTCTAATGCGAACGCGAAGCACAAATTTCCAGCTGCCAACAACAACTCTTCACGATCGCGTCCCTATCTTCGCGATTTCGAAAGGGAAAACTAGATACTCAGCAAACAACAGTCCAACAAGTTCCAAAATGAAGTCGAACTTGATCCGAATCACACCCGATGGCCCCGACACTCCATACAAACATACCAACAAGTTCTAAACACGATAAAAACTTAGTCGAAGCCTCAAATCACATGAAATAACATCGAAATCACAAATCGTACCCCAATTCAAGCCTAATGAACTAAACGAATCGCACCCCAATTCAAGCCTAATGAACTAATAAACTTTCAACTTCTAAAACTAATTCCAAAACCTACCAAACCAACTCTGATTGACCTCATATTTTACACACAAGTCATAAATGACACAACGGACCTACTCCAACTCCCAGAATTGAAATTCGGACCCTATATTAACAAAGTCAACTCTCAGTCAAACTTCTCAACCTTCCAAACCTTCAACTTTCCAACTTCTGCCAATTCAAGCCAAAACGACCTACAGACCTCCAAATCAATATCCGGACATACTTTTAAGTCCAAAATTACCATACCAAGCTATCAGAACCATTAAGACTCCATTCCAGAGTCGTCTGCATAAAAGTCAAACTCCTGTCAACTCTTTCAACTTAAGCTTCCAACCTTAGGACTAAGTGTCCCAATTCACTTCGAAACATTCCAGAACCAAACTAACTACCCCAACTCACATAACCACAAATGAACATATGGGAAGCGATAAATGGGGGAACGAGGCTACAATACTTAAAATGACCAGCCGGGTCGTTACAGTTAATCTACAAACTAAGGAAGAATGGAGAGAAAACTATTGTGATTTGTTGCTTCCATGTGTTCCCGCAGCCTTTTTCATCTCCAATAATTCTCTCCTCTAAAAATAGGTTTAGAACCCATTTTAAACATGTTGGGTATGTGTAGGGTCGTAACTACTAAGTTCTAGCCGAAATAGGAAAACTTTCCAACTTGGACGCCACGGATCGAGCCTGGCCCAAAGCTGGGTGCCGAACTCTGTGTAGTGTTATCTTTTACGTTCTGAATTGGGCCTGGCTCAAACCGGGACGCCAAAAAAAATACTCTTCTAATTTCTTTCATTTTAGCTTCAATTTATGCACAATCCTTCCATATCCGCTCTGATTGACCCCTACACATATAAACAATATTATTAAGCTTGAGTCTCAAATATTCGCACTAAATTTAACAAAGTCGAGGCATAATGCAAGGAAATTTACCTGTAAAAATATGAATTTTTAGCCAAACATCAACCTGCAAAAAAAGAGAGCATAAAGCTAGTGATAAAGAATACCATCATGTTCTCCTCTCTAAGGATTTGAACATGATGGTCATGCCTCCCTTATTCTTTTCCATTATCCATATCCTTTTAATAATCATCCTCTATATGACCTAACCTTATATAGGGTTGTTTGTATTTGTCACTATTTAAAATTTATATTCCTTGCACCTCTAAATATGGAAAAGAATTGGCCATAACTTCACCTTGATTAAGTGCCACATTGGCATAATAATCTGTTAGTTTATCGCCCTCTTTCAATACATGTGTTACAACAATATTCCTCTCGTGCATTAACCTCTAAATATTTTAAATTGTGTCGACAATTTTCCATGATACTTGTCACAATCCTATTTCGGACCAACTTATAATCGGCACTAGGTGCCTTAACTTAGACCCAAGCAAACCATTTTGGGTTTTTTTTTGTTTGTTCTATTTTTATCATGCAATGCATCTCAACGCAATTTAAAATAATTTAAAGAATTTTTATTCTGAAGCTTTAAACTAAATAATATTCTTAAAGTAAATTTTTTTTTTCTTAAATACATTGAAAATAAATAGAATGCAAAGTGGACATCCAAAATCCCGTTTTGACACTGTCTATGAAGCCTCTAACTCTGAGAACTGACGGACTTCCCATGACACAAGTTTCCTAGCTAATCCTCAAAATGTCACTGAACAAGAACAACGTATCTCTATAGGAAGCAAATGTGGAGCTCGACAATTACTGTGATAGGGAGGATGATATTCTAGATCATAACCTGCTTTCCTGCAAATTTGTGCATATATTGACATAAATCAATGTAGATTTCTATTACACCTTAGTGGTACTCAGTAAATAAAATAATCTTCCCACCAAAACCGAAACATGACTCTAAATGACGTATGTATGCATGATAAAATAAAATTATAGAAATTTCTTATGAAGAGTTGAAACAAACACATACTTCCGTTGTAAAAACAAATTCTTTATTTCATTCATTATAATTTCTTTCTTCTCTTTTCTATTTTGGGACAAGATATAAAACTCAAGCAGATAACATGTAAACTTTTTCTCAGAACAATACTTGTAATTTTTCTATAACATTTTGTTTTTTTCGTTTTTGCTGGGGAGTACCATTGATTCTGACATTCTTTCTTATTCTTATTCTAAAAATATTACTATATGATCTGTATGGTGGACGATTCCAGACCGATTGCCTGGACCTCATTCCTGTAGTACCTCACAATTTATGATTTTTGCGTGCTCGCGTTCTTGTGCCTTACTAGGGTATTTCTGTCATAGTGCCCGAAATAACACTACATTAATCTCCTATTATTGGCATGACCAGTTTCGAGGTATCATAAACCACCAAATGTTACTAGCCTCTCTTAGAGATCTAGGGACTCACAAAAATAATTATGAGTATTTTTTTAATCATATGCTTCAAATCAATAATAGTTCTTCATAGTTCTTATCAAAATAGTTCTATATCAAAATTAGTGCTACGTGAAAACAATTATTTCAATTCATATGAAACATATTTCAACATTCTGTAATATTATGAGACATGCAAGTCATGAAATGCATGAGGTATAATTTTTGGAATAATGGACTATTCTGGTAAGATCAAATCGGATAATCATCTGAGCACTTTTTAGAATTCTAATGGATAATGTGAATCGAAACTCACATTAACATTCTATGTGATTTAACAATAATAACGTGTGACATGATACTTGTGAGAAGATAACTTTAGTAAAAGTATTGTTAAACTCGCCGGTAAAGAACCTCTATCAATGAACTTGTATATTCAAACCTCTCGAAAATATACAATAAATGATTAAAACCATTAATATAACTATAATCTCATCTCTTGTCCTCAAATTCAAGTTTTACTTAGCCATAAATGGCTTCATATCGATTCTACACGTGAACTCCACCATCTTTATGTTCTGAATGCCATTTTACACTATAAATTTTCTATCATTAATAGTAGATAGAAAAATATTACCTTGACTGTTGTTCTCAAAAATCCTAGGTCATGGGTCTTAAAGAACATCCTCCATTCCTGATGGAAACCTATGAGTTTAGAACTTCTAGGTGTTAGATGATGTTAACAATACTAAAAGATTAATAACTTTAACCTTAAAACAATGTAAAGGGGAGTGTTAAATAAAGAAATATATATTAATTATATGGGTAGGCTAAATGGAGTTTGGTTAGTATGTTTTAAATCCATAAGGATATTTACGTTTTTACGAAATAATTTTGTTCATCCTCAAAATCGGATAACAATTAAATTTATATATGGTTTTAAGAATACGTGATATATCTTGATATAAAATGAGAAATCAGATTAATATTGAAACTAATGATGAAAAAGTAAACGCAAACCACACACGTTGAACAATCTTGGCCTTGAAGGTTGGTCAACTTTGAGTAAAAAATGCTTTAATCGATGCCGGAACAGAATGATAAGATAATAAGAACTAGAAATAATAGTATATTGCTTGGGATGCGTGTTACAATGTGTGCAATGAATTATCAGACCCCCCTTTATATAGCAAATGAATCCTATTCTAGGTACATTTCTATTAAAGGTAAAAATCTTATGATTTGCTAATTGCTGGCTCCTTACCGATATGCGCCGAGATTCCCGCCATAATATCCGCCCGGTCGCGGATATTTCGATCTTCCGTTTGTTATTTCCGAGTTCTCTCGAGGCTAAGGTCGAGACCGGACTCAACGTTCCTTGAGGGCAGGTCTTCCAACCTCAGGTTCTAGCTTGGTGAGACTTGAGGTCAATCTCCAGTCCGTGGTCGCCACGTTCCAAGACAAATCTACCAAGTTGTAGTCGGGTTCGATTTCGACCGTATACAGATAGTCTCCTCGTTTTTTGGAGAGTAGACGATGAGAAATGACATGAACTTCCGATCCTGACCTCGATATTTAGTGATAGAAACGACAAAACAGTCACAAAGTCTCGTCAGTGAAGTTTTAATGGCATTAAATGCATGTCAGTTGCCGGTCGGCCACTCCCAGATATGATTAGTCGCTGAAAAACTATAAATACTCCCTCATTATCTCATTCAAACTTTATTTTCAAACCTTCTGTCCTCGTACCAAAGAAATCTCAATATTCCCAAACATCAATTTTCTGATTATTCTGAAATCCCTTTATAAGAACTTCTGTTATTTATCCCAAATTATCAAGCACATTCTTTTAACTTCCTCTTTTCCCTTAATTTTCCAAAGAAATGGCGAAGACCTCAAAGTCCACTCCCCAAAAAGAAACTTCCTCTGCCTCGAGACCGGTCGAAGAGGAAAATGTTTCGTCTGCTGCTACTAAGGAAACGACACTGGAGCCCCTCTTGAAGATGTTTGTTCCTGCGGGGTGCCCGACCGGTGCTGATTCTAAAGTCGAGAAAACCTCCTCGGTACCGGGTCGGTGCCAGCCGGTCTCGAGATATATATGCTCGATCACCGATAGCTTCCTATCCAAGGTCAAGGAGGATTGCAACTAGGTTGGTAAGCATGTGGTGGTGTCTATGCCCGAGGAAGCGATTACTATCCACGTAGAGGGTTTGTAAGTGTTTACACTTATCCCTTCACGTTGGGCCCCTTGGATCCGGTCATCAGCGCCGTAAACAAAATTGAGGGGTGTCCCTTTACCATCGATTATCTCATGCGTCTGCACAGTCCCTAACTCTATCGAAGGGGATTAATAAAACTTTCCGGTCGGTCTAGTAAGGCCGCATTCTCGAGCATCGAGGATGTCACGCCCCAAACTCGGGGAGCGCGACCGGCGCTCAACCGAGTGAATCTGGTCGAGCGAGCCTATTAGATTTCCTTCTACCTAAACTCATCCATGAATAAAGAGGAGATGTACTCTACTAATCAAACACTGAAAATATTTTATTTACAACTCCTATTTCATTCTATTAGTAACTTCATTCATAATTTCCAAAGTATTACAAGTTTATGGATATAATGAAAAACATATTTGCCAAATAGCAATATTTCTAGTTCAATTTCCAACATCATACACCACCCACAACCTGTCTACGTAGCCTCTAAATATGACAGAAGAATAGTATGGAAGTGCCGGCAACAAGGCCCCGGCTATACCTCAAGACACAAAGTGTAATATCAAGTGACATCGCGCCGGGAATAGATTATGGCTCACCAAAACCTACTGAATAGGGAGTAGCTTCTAACGAGGACCAAACTTGCCTGTTGCTGAATCACGTGTATCCATTGAAGATACAACCTCGGCAAAAGAGACGTTAGTATATATGAAATAGTACTAGTATGTAAGGTTAACTGTCCTCTTTCAAAATAGAATGCCAATGTAAGAAAGGGAAAACCGTGAAAAAAAAAATCAACAATCAATGATATTTAAATGCCAAGTTAAAACATAATAATTTCCAAAATATGAAGATAACATTGTGAAGTGATAATCAAAATATGATGATAATGTTATTTTTTGTTGGGAGATATTTAGCACCGATATATCACTGTTTATAATTTCACCTTTTACAATACCAATATTCATAATACTAATACCACCGTTCACAATACCAATATTCACAATAGCAATACCACCGTACTTTTAGCACGGAGTTCGATCATGACTCGATCGGCTAGGCTATCTCATTAGAGACATCAACCACAATCACCATCAATACCAATACCACCGTACTTTTAGCACGGAGTCCGATCACGACCCGATCGGCTAGGCAATCTTATTTGAAGACATCAACCACAATCTCAATCACAATCTCTATGCAAATATACCACCGTGAATCTAGCACGGAGTTCGATCACTACCCGATCGGTTAGGCTGTCTTATTTGATGACATCAACCAAAATCACAATTTCAATTATAATTTCCATCACAATCACCACTATGTGTGCGGCATGGTGTCCGATCACGACCCGATCGGCTAGGTTGTCTTATTCGAGACATCAACCCTTTTATATCGATCAATCTTATCCCAATTAAGAGGAATAATTTTATCACATCAACCTCATCCCAAATAAGAGGAGTAATTTTATCACATCAATCTCATCCNGATCGGTTAGGCTGTCTTATTTGATGACATCAACCAAAATCACAATTTCAATTATAATTTCCATCACAATCACTACTNTTTACCTCATCATCTTTCATATTGTATAAATCTCCACTAGTATTTTCAACCAATAACAACAACATTATTTCCTTGGCTCTTTTGTCCATTCACACAATTCTTTATTGAAGGCACGGTGGCCATATTTGTTATTCCACTCTTTCATTTCTTCCCTCTCATGTATCATCATCATAAATATCAACATACATATAATATTCCGAAAATCACAACTTTAAGTACATTAGAAATGAACAATTTAAGCACAATAGATATTTTTCCGAGAAATGGAGTAAAATAATTGGCAATTGATGCGCAAGTTAAAATCATCAACAAATAACACACCTTTATTCTTGACATATTTCCCCCCAAAAAGGGCAATACACAATTTTCACTCACGAATATGTAAGAACTCAAAACACATTGAAAATACTCATAAATCATAGCGTCTGTTAAAACAGCCACATATAGGCATGACTTGCGTTTATAAGCTTTTAGGCAATTCTATTTTTGAAGTCAATTCGGAATAGTTGAATCAAGGCTCATTTCATAACCTTTCTCATATCATTTCATTTCATTGGCACCGTTGGCCACAAGTATAACTTTCACTTATATCAATCATCGCATTTCGTACTTCTTTCACATCTTTTAATTTTATTGGCGCCATTGGCCACAAGTATAACTTTCACTCTTGCACACTGGCCATACTTTATATCCCAATTTATGTATTTCACTTCCAACCATCTTTATAGGTTATCAACAGTAAGACATTTCAAATTAAGACATTAGGTACACATATGAGTAATTAAGAGTCTTAAGCATATTGAGTTTTCTCACACAATTTGGAATCATAACCTTCATTTGAAACACAACTCAAAGACATAGCATTTTAATACACATATCATTCTTGAACACATTCCCAAAGGATAACATAATGTGTTAGGAACATTCGGAACACGTTTTCAATACTTAATTCTCAACACTTTGCTTATTCGAGACAATCGAATTTATTGGGCACAACTCGGAACATAGAATAAGGAACTTGAGACAACCATGCTTGAAACTTATGAGAACATCATTGAATTCAATTCTAAGAGAGTAGTTTAGCCAACATACCTTGCTTTGAGCTTTCCTTAAATTACTACAACATTCCGAAAATTCTAGCAATCCCAATCTATTTTGATACATAACAAAACTTGAACCATTATTAGGAAGATATTCATGGTCTCAGCTCATTTGAGCATTTTATCATACACTAGATGTGCAAATTTAACTACAAGGTTCTTCTAGAAAATTGTCTTCACTCCACAACCAATATTTACTTATTTGAGCTCAACAATCTTTCCACAAACCTTATTAGTACAAGCATGTATAAATAATACTCTTACACCCAAGAATCATACTCCCAATCACCCATCTTTTACCCCAAACTCGAAATTGAAGACTAGGGGTTTGAATCTTACCTCTTAGATGAAGATCTTGTGAGATTTCCTTGTTGGATTTCAAAGCTTGGGCAAGATCTTGATGAAAAAAACACTTCATCTACTTTCTCTATCTAGAACACTCTCACTTCTCTCTAAAAAACCTTAGATGATTGCCCCAAAATAAGCCCCAAAGCCTATTTATCAAAATGGGGTCAGGTTATGGAAATAGAAAAATTAACCCTGCGAAATTAGGTCTGCGGTCGCATAATGGACCGCAGAATGGCTATGCGGGTCGCAAAATACACCGCAAAATCGGTACCAATATTTGGGCTGTACTGGTCCATTCTGCGACCAGTTTGCGGTCGCATAACCACTTCTGCGATCGCATAATGGTCGCAGAATCGCATTCTGCCAGCCTTTGGTAATTTGGTCATAACGTCTTGTAGGAATGTCCAAATGACAAACAGTTTAAAGAGTTAGAAACTAGACACATAGACCTTTCGTTGGATAGGTACTACACCATATAAATCTTCATATCAAGAGATTTATGCTCGTTTGAAGTTAGGTCTAATGCGAACTCACTTGAAACTTATCCCATCATAAAATTTTCAACTTGACTTAGCCTTGGGGAGCTTCTTAGACCATAAACCATTATTAATGTACCTCATACATAAATATTATCATGATCAATTTATATCATTCATATAATAGTCCTTGTCAGCACACAAAATAATATAATTAGCGCACATCAACTTTATTAATAGCGCTTAAGTACTTCGAAATTTTAAGGGGTGTTACAGACGAGGATCGGGACCGAGGCTGGTTGGGTCGGTTCATTCGAGTGAGGACCTCGGATTTAATCCTGGCCGAGGATATGCCATTTCCTGAGAAATGGAACATGAAACGTCATTATAACCTTTTCTTTAAGATTTTGTTTATCGCTTTTCCTTTTCCGCCCTTCTTATCAATGTTGTGTAGTGGTGCAGCTGTTGCTCGGGTGCTGGATGTAGTTCCTCGACTCAAGGAGTGGGTCGAGGGAATCATGTCATAGATTCCATATTCTGAGCGCATGTGTCACGAACTTTCGAAGGGCCGGTGGGAGGTCCGTTCCCATAGTGAGGTTCCTCTCCCGAGTGGATAACACTTAATTTTCCTGTTGCGCTCGTTCTCACTTATTTTTCCTTTGTAGGTCTTCCCAAAGATGTTGTAATGAGGCCTCCATCCAGCAATAAATAAATTCTCCCCGAACCATCTACTCAGAGGCGGGATAAAGAGAAGAAAAGAATAGGGGCTTCGAGTTCTCCGAACTCGGAGGAGAAAAAACCGAAAAGAAGGCTGGTGCTCAAATTCAAGGAAAGTACCAGCGCTCAGGGGATTCCATTGGATTCACTCATTCGACTGAGGGACCAATCCCAAGAAGAAGAAGAAGCTTCCGAGCTGATGTACCGCGTGAGAAACGGTACCGAACTGCCTCAAACTAAGGTGGCCACTGAAGAGGTAGTGGCTAAGGCCTCCGAACCGGGGAGGGATGAGGCCATTTTGCCTCGAGCTGGGAAAGTCAACAAAGAAAACATGGACGGTACTTCTCGGGCAGAAGAAAATGTCCCAATTGACGCACTTGGGGTGATAGATCTCTCCGAGTCGCCTTCATTCATTGACTCCATGATCAACGAGGCTCAGATGCTGAAAGGATGCCCAAATGAGGGGCCTCAAGGGGTGGCATATTCTTTCAATAACTTCTTCGATGCCTTAGATTCTACCGCCTCGAAAGACATCACCAGGTTGGGTGACTTACCGGTACCAAAGAAGATACCGTCTTTGAGAGCCAACGGGCCGTCTTCAAGTCCGAGATTAGTAGACCGGTTCCCAGCTCCGAGTGCAGATCATGACTAGAAGTGGTCAATCATTATGTCTATCCCGGAGGATGCCCGGGTTCTTTCTGCCCCCATGGGGGTTGCCAGCTATATTCGGTGTCTGGTGACCGAAGAGGATCAGGCCAAGATGGATGAGGTGGAAGCACCCTGCCTATTTAACGAAGCTCAGCAGGCGTTAAATCAGGTAACTTCGAATGCCTCTTTATTATGTACTTAGATTAAGTTGCAAATAATTGTAGCATCTCTCTTTGTGTTTGCAGGCCTCAGTGTTTCATCATGATACTTTTTTTCGATATCGGGAAGAGTTAAACCATCAGGAGGCCGAGACTCGGGAGTTTATTAAGAAGAGGGATGCTTACAAGCTTCTCATTGAGAAACTCCAGGCTGAGCTAGAAGCGGCTTGGAAGGAGCATGCCGACCTGGTCGAGCAGGTAAGGAGAGTGTTTGAAGTTAGTGACGATGAGTCAGACACAATGGCTAACTATCCGAACTCGCAGGTTCAAAAGAAACTTGACCAGATCGAGAAGCTCCAGGCGGAGGTGGATATAGTGAAGGCTGAGGTCGAAGAATGAAAGAGAAACATGGACTACCTGGCCTCAGAAAAGGAGACTGCCCGGGCATAATTGGCTTCGACGGAGGTCCAGCTCCGAGATACAAAGGAAAAAGCTTTGGTACAGGCTAAAATTATCGAGGAGCTCTAGACTCAGTTGAGCTCGGCGGTCTCCGGTCAAGAAAATTTGGCCAAGGAACTTGAGGCGGCCAAGTCGGAGGTTTCCGTTGTTAAGGCCCAGGCCGATGAGAGGGTGGCCCAGCACAAGGCCGATGCCGAGGTGGCTCAGGACCAAGTGAGAAATATAGTGGAGCATATGAAGTGGAAATCCCGAAGGGAGGACCTCGAAAGAGTTCATGCTCGGGGTTTTGACCTGTTGTCTGAAATTGAGAATGCCAAGGTACTCGAAGCCAAGGCCAGGAAGCTGGCTTATCCGGAGGAGGAATATTCCGAGGGGTGTGAAGATTTGGGTGAGTCCGAAGGTGGCGGAGACCCAGAAGGCGATGATGCGGCCCCTGGCAAAGACTAGGCCACTTAGGATCCTTTTAGATGTTTTGACTTTTGCTCTTTGAGGCCGATTAGCCGTTGTAACATTCTGTATCGGGGCTATTTGGCCCTGGTAAAGAATTTTGGATATGAATATATAAGGCTTTCTTTCCCTTTCACAGCTTTTGAATTTTTTTCTTTGCTTTATTATTTGTATTCACAAAGAACGAAATGTCTTAGCATGAAATAATTAGGTTATGTTCGAAGGATCAAACAAACCTTGCCTTTACATCATTTTGTTTTAAGGCATCCTGGGAGTTCGGTGTTCCCAAAAACTTCTTCCCAAAGTAAGTAATTTAGATTATAGTTTGCCGATGGTAGCCTTTAGAACCAGTTATGAATTTGTTTTTGAAGGCCTTATTTTTGTTACGGGTGTCGGACGTCCCCGAGCTGTGTTAATATGGCCGTAGCCTTTTTAGTTCGGGTGTCGCCCAATGGGCTTGCTTTCCCGAGTTATTCGGGCTTGCCTAAGATAACAGTCCCCCAGTGGGGGCGGCCGTGGCCTTTGAAATACGGGGGTTGCCTTATAGGTCTTATACTCCCGAGGTCTGATAGCTTGGACCGTCCGAGTATGTTTTCAAACTATAGTCCCCGAGTGATTGTTCGAACTCGTGTTAAGGCGGCCCTTGGGCTCGAAAACTTTATGGGATCGGAAGTAGGGAATTTCTTAAGAAATGCAAAGAAAAACTTTTAAAGGACGAGGTGTTTGCAAGGAAGAGACTTCTCTTTATTCTTGTGCGTAATAGTAACACATGTGTACATGCTTTGTGTCAGGGTTCGAGTAGTCTATGTGGGCACGGTTCATTTGACCGTTTGGCCCTTACATTGAATCCTATCGATAGAGACCCTTCAATCCTGAAGTCTCTTTCCATACTAAAGTCGATATCAGAGGGTAATGCCCCCGGTGTTGATTGAAGAGAGGCCTTGAATGCTGTTGTGATCATTATCACCGGTTCGNAACACATGTGTACATGCTTTGTGTCAGGGTTCGAGTAGTCTATGTGGGCACGGTTCATTTGACCATTTGGCCCTTACATTGAATCCTATCGATAGAGACCCTTCAATCCTGAAGTCTCTTTCCATACTAAAGTCGATATCAGAGGGTAATGCCCCCCGGTGTTGATTGAAGAGAGGCCTTGAATGCTGTTGTGATCATTATCACCGGTTCATTACCGAACTTCGATTCTAAGTTAGCATAATTTACTTGTTGCCTCGTTAAAAACCTTACCGTCAAACCCATTTGGGACAAAACCGGTTCAAGGGAAAAAGAGTGCAACGCGTGCTTTCAGACCTAAAATTTTGTATCATCCCTTATTGGCTACTGCAAGCGTTAGTTTAAAATGTAAGTAAAAGAAATAACGGGGTTGTACCTTAGTAGTAATGTCGCTTCAAGTGAATTATATTCCAGTTATTCGGTAGTTGTGCGACGCTCATTGTTCCGAGTTTGTAAGATCCTTTTCTGGTGATCTCGATAATTTGGTACGGTCCTTCCCAGTTCGGTCCCAATTTCCCTTCATTTGGATTTCGGGTGTTCAGTGTGACCTTTCTTAGTACCAAGTCCCCGGTATTGAAGTGTCCAAGATTGGCCCTTCGATTGTAATACCTTTCGATCCGCCATTTTTGGGCGGCCAACCGGACATGGGCGACTTCACGCCTTTCATCTAATAGCTCCAGGCTCGTACTCATAGCCTCGTCATTTGATTCCTTTGTTGCATATTGGAATCTAATACTTGGTTCTCTGACCTCGAACGATATCTAAGTTTCGGCCTTATAAACCAAAAAAAATAGGGTAGCCCGATATTGGACTTCGAGGTCGTACGGTATACCCATAGGACTTCGGGTAGTACTTCCTTCCATCTTCCTTTGGCATCGATTAACCTCTTTTTGTGGTTTTGGAGTATGGTTTTGTTGGTAGATTCAGCTTGTCCATTCTCATTAGGGTGATAAGGTGTTGATAGGATCCTTTTGATCTTATTTTCTTCAAGGAATTTTGTTACTTTGCTTCCGATGAATTGTTTCCCATTATCGCATACAATCTTGGCCAGCATTCTGAATTTGTAAGGCGCCATACAATTTTACCAAAACCTGGGATTTCGTGGTGCCGAAGTAGGCTTAGGGGATTAAAGAAAAATTTTTGGCAGAAAAAGACATTATTGCAGCCCACTATGCGGACGCAGAACCACTCTGCGGGCCACAGAATGGCCGCAGAGTGAGGCGGAAAATTGGGCAAGTTTGGATGGTATTGTGTAGTCAATTGTGAGATCGTAAAACTGATTCACGGGCTGCACATCGACCGCGGAGCCAACATGAAAATATTTCGGATAGCGGTTCTACGGCGCATTATGCGACCGCAGAGCAGGTCTGCGGACCGCAGAATGGCTGCAGAGTGGGGCAGAATTGCCTAGTTCCGGAGGGCCATTTTGCGGCCCATTTTGCGGACCGCAAAAGCATTATGCGGTCGCATATGCGACCACAAAAGGTGTTTCGAAGCTTCATTTTTTTTGTTTTATAAACCCAACCCCATTCTTATAAAATACTGTTAAGGGTCATCTTAGAAGGTTCAGAACATACATTTTAGAGAGAGAGGAAGGTGGTTTAGAGAGAGGAGATGTTCTAAGTCATTTGATCATCAGTCTTTGCTCAAACCTTAAAGATTTCTCTAGGGTTACTCACAAGGTCTTCAACCAAAAGGTAAGATTCTACACCATAACCCTTAATTTCAAAATTTAACTAAAAATGGGTAATTAGTTAAAATATTCTTGGGTGTGGGAGTTGTTTATTTTACATGCATGTACCATCTAGGGTAGTGGGAAGATTGTTGAGTTCTTTTTGGTGAACTTTGGGTAGTTGGGTGAAAGAATCCACCATAGGAGGACCTTAAAACTTTAATGTACGCCTAGTGTTTGGTAAAATGCTCTAATAAGCTAATACCATGAATATTTTCCTAATTTATGTTCAATTTTGTTATGTCTCTAAATAGATCGAAGTTGCTAGGATTTTCGAAACTGTGTAGTAAATTAAGGGAAGCTCTTTAGATTATGAAGGCTAAACTCTTCTTCTAGTATCGGAATTCCCGAACCCTTGTAAAATTCTATCATGTGTAGTCGAACTTGAAACGCTATTGATGTAGGATGTTCAAGCTAGTAAGTTGATTCTCAAATTGCATAACGTGTCCGAACCCTCATGTGTTAAAGATTGTCTATTGTGACTCAATTATGTTATACCCTTTGTGGGATGAAGGTATTGTATGAAATCAATGTGATAAAGAACTTATTTCTCATATGATGAAACTTTATGAACTTACACTGCTAAGGCCAAAGGTACCAAATAGTTCATTTGAAAGGGAACTCTTTTTGTACAAACTATTATAGTTTTGGGACCCTAAATTGTAGTATTGTGAATACACCTCCACCCGCATGTATTGGGGTGAGGCGGAGGGGCCGCATTGTGTAGTGTTGTGATATTGTGAGTACACCTCCACCCGTATATATTGGGGTGAGGCGGTGGGGCCGCTTTGTGTAGTATTGTGATATTGTGAGTACACCTCCACCCGCATATGTTGGGGTGAGGCGATGGGGCCGCTTGTGTAGTATTGTGGTATTGTGTGTACACCTCCACCCGTATACATTGGGGTGTGGCGGTAGGGCCGCTTTGTGTATAGTTCATGGTAGTATGCTTGCAGCTCCACCCGCATACATTGGGGTGAGGCGGCAGGGCCGCTCTATGTAAAGATAGTTGTAGAGGATCTCCGACTTGAAATTTATAAATGTTATTGAAAGCTCTTGATATATTTGTGGCTTTAACAACTAATTAGGTTTTTTATCGTTACCATAATTCATCATAATTCATGTTGTATTTCCAAGTCCTTGAATAGGTGTTTGGTTTTCATACTAGTACTATTCGACATGTAGTAACATCCCTTTTGCCGAGGGTGCTGCATCTTTAATGGATGCAGGTGGTTCCACAACGGAAGACATTGACCAATGATAGTGGTACACTATTCTCTCTGCTGACTTGGTGATCCCCACTTCTTTTCGGGGTTGTGCATCTTTTGTTTCGTGTGTATTATGTTTTGAGGTATAACTAGAGCCTTGTTGCCGACACTATCATTGTACTCTTTTATATCTATTAGAGACTCCGTAGACATAATTTGGGTTGTGTATTAGTGTGGGAAAGTTAAACTAAAGATGTCGTAATTGTATCTCATGCTTCCATTGTAAAACTACGGTTGTGAAATGTATTGTTTTGGAGACTTATAAATGAAGTATCTAATAGTGATGGAACTAGTGTTATTCATGAACCCTCATGGTATTAATTAATGAAGCTTATATTCTCTTTATTTATGGGTGAGTTGGGTAGAAGGAAATCGAGCAGGCTTGCTCACTCGGGTTATCTTGGTTGAGCATCGGTCGCGCTCCCTGAAGTTGGGGCGTGACAAACTTGGTATCAGAGCCTAAGGTTGTAAAGTGTCCTAGGATGTCTCGAAGCCGTGTCTAGTAGAGTACTTCTTATCGATGTGTTGTTGACCACATCTATAATTAGGAGGCTACTTGGGCACTTAGGAATAATACCCTTCTTGGATGTTCTCAATCGTGCGATAAAGCCGATTGTAAGATTGTTCCTTCTTTAACTTGTGCTTTACTCTAACTTTAAGTACATGGTGCCTAGGAAGAAGGCAAGAACTAGCTAAGGAGACACTATCACCCCAGGAGTGGCAGTTGATTCGATATTTGATGATGCGGGTGAGTACCCGAGGGGTGAGGATATTCCCCCAATTACTACACCGCCTGAATCTACTATTACTGCTCAGACTCCACCAGTCCCTACACCTACTGAGGGTGCAACGGTCCCTCCAAGTAACATTCCAATTCCACCTCCAGCTCCAGCTTCTGGTCCCTCTGTTTCTGATGGGGATCTTAGGGGAGCCATACAGATGCTGGCTCAGATAGTGGCCTCCCAGGCCTAGAGGTCAAATGTTACACCTACTTCTTCTAGTCAGCTAGGGGATTCCGCTAGTTCCGGGGTGAACAGGTTTCTCCAGTTGGATCCTCCAGTGTTCACAGGTACTGATCCTGAGGAGGACCCCCAGGACTTCATTGATGAGATGCACAAATCCATCCGAGTTATCCGTGCTACTGAGATGGAGAGAGTGGAGTTGGCCTCCTACCGCCTGAAAGGGGTGGCCTATTCTTGGTTTGAGATGTGGGAGGAGTCCCGTGATGAGGGGAGCCCTTCGGCGAGGTTGAGTGAGTTCACCGATGCTTTTATGGATCATTTCTTGCCTGCCGAGACTAAGGCGACCGGTGCCACTGAGTTTGAGAGCCTGAAGCCGGGTAGCATGAATGTGCGGGAGTACCATATGGAATTTGCGCGCTTGTCCAAGTATACTATTCACATGTTACCTACTGTGGAAGCTAGAGTGTGCTGGTTTGTGCAGGGCCTTAGCCCCTTAGTTGTTAATAAAGCCGCTACGACAGCCTTGAATTTTGATATGAACTAAGGGAAGATGGTGGCATTTGCTAAAGCTACAGAGGATCGTAAACTGGAAAATAGTAGGGAGCGTGAGTGTAGTAGCAAGGCCCCGGACCGCGGGCAACTTGGGTGGTTCTTCTGGTGGTGGTAAGTCGGCATTTAGGGGAGGGTCATTAGATCCATCTTAGTCATTCGCTCAGTCTTTAATGAGTGCACCACCATCTGGGCCCAGTCAGGGCAACATAGGACCCCACCAGCAGGGTCGGCTGGAGGGAGATTCCAGCAGCAGCGGAGGCCCCCATGCCCTAAGTGTGGGAGGATGCACTTTGGGGTCTGCTTCATGGACCTACCTATTTGCTATGGGTGAGGTGTGAGGGGTTACATTCAGAGGAATTGGCGCTCGTCCCGCCGGATCATGGGCAGAGGTGCGGTGCAAACAACTAGCTTTACAATTACTACATCCACAACACCTAATCTAGCTCGAGGAACCCCAGCACCCGCATGGCGTGGTGCAGCTAGGGGTGGTGCATAGAGTTCGGTAGGACCCAACAATATTTATGCTATGCGGAGGCGTCGAGATTCAGAGGCTTCTCCAGATGTTGGCACAGGTATATTGACTGTTCAATATCATGATGTGTATGCTCTTATTGATCGCGGTTTCACTTTGTCCTATGTTACTCCCTATGTTGCTATGGGATTTGGGATAGAACAAGAACAACTCCATGAGCCGTTCTCTGTATCTACTCCAATTGGTGAGTCTATTGTGGCCGCACGAGTCTATAGGGATTGTGTTGTCATGGTGCATAGTCGGGAAACCATTACCAATCTCATTGAATTGGGGATGGTTGATTTTGATGTAATAATGGGGATTGATTGGCTTTATTCATGTTTTTCCAAGCTTGACTGTCGAACCAGAACCGTTAGGTTTGAATTTCCAAATGAGTCAATGATTTAATGGAAAGGGGAGGATGTGGTGCCGAGGGGTAGGTTTATTTCTTACCTTAAGGCCACAAAAATGATTAACAAGGGGTGTATTTACCATTTGGTTTGGGTTACGGACACCGATGTTGAGGCACAAGCACCAAGTTTGTCACTCCCCGACTTTAGGGAGCGTGACCGGTGCTCAACCGAGATAACCCGGTCGAGCAAGCCTGGTGGATTTCCTTCTACCCAACTCACCCATAAATAAAGAGAATATAAACTTCATTAATTAATACCGTGAGGGTTCATGAACAACACTAGTTCCATCACCATTAGATACTTCATTTATAAGTCTCCAAAACAATACATTTCACAACCGTAGTTTTACAGTGGAAGCATGAGATACAATTACGACATCTTTGGTTTAACTTCCCCGCACTAAAACACAACCCACACTATGTCTATGGAGCCTCTAATAGATATAAAAGAGTATAATGATAGTGCCGGCAACAAGGTTCCGGCTATACCTCAAAATATAATACACACAGAACAAAAGATGCACAACCCCGGAAAGAAGTGGGGCTCACCAAGTCAGCTGAGAGAAGAGTGAACCGCTATCACTCGTCAATGTCTTCCGCCGTGGAACCACCTGCATCCATTTAAGATGCAGCGCCCCCGGAAAAAGGGACGTTAGTTCATGTCGAATAGTACTAGAATGAAAATCAAACACCTATTCAAGGACTTGGAAATACAACCTGAATTATGATGAATTATGGTAACAATAAAAGGCTTAATTAGCCATTAAAGCCACATCAAATCTATTAAGAGCTTTCAATAATATTTATAAATTTCAAATCGGGTATCCTCTACAACTATATTTACACAAAGCAGCCCTGCCGCCTTATCCCCATATGCGGGTGGAGGTGCAATAACAATACCAGGAACTCTACATAAAGCGGCCCTACCTCCTCACCCAATGTATACAGGTGGAGGTGTACTCACAATACCACAACACTACACAAGCGGCCTCGCCGCCTCACCCCAACATATGCGGGTGGAGGTGTACTCACAATATCACAACACTACACAAAGCAGCCCCGCTGCCTCACCCCAATACATGCGGGTGGAGGTGTATTCACAATACCACAATTTAGGGTCCCAAAACTATAATAATTTGTACAAAAGAGTTCCCTTTCAAATCAACCATTTGGCACCTTTGGCCTTAGCAGTGTAAGTTCATAAGATTTCATCATATGAGAAATAAGTGCTTAATCACATTGATTTCATACAATACCTTCATCCCACAAAGAGTATAACATAATTGAGTCACAATAGACAATCTTTAACACATGAGGGTTCGGACACGTTATGCAATTTGAGAATCAATTTACTAGCCTGAACATCCCACATCAATAGCGTTTCAAATTTGACTACACATGATAGAATTTTATAAGGGTTCAGGAATTCCGATACTAGAAGAAGAGTTTTGCCTTCATACCTCGAAAGAGCTTCCGTTAATTCACTACACAGTTTCGAAAATCCTATCAACTTCGATCTATTTAGAAATATAGCAAAATTGAACATAAATTTGGAAAATATTCATGGTATCAGCTCATTGGAGCATTTTACCAAACACTAGGCGTGCATTAAAGTTTTAAGGCCCTCCTATGGTGGATTCTTTGACCCCACTATCCAAAGTCCATGCAAAAGAGCTCAACAATCTTCCCACTACCCTATATGGTACATGCATGTAAAATAAAAAACTCCCACACTCAAGAATTGCCTTACTTATTACCTATTGTTAGTTAAATTTTGAAATCAAGGGTTAGGGTGTAGAATCTTACCCTTTGGTTGAAGACCTTGTGAGTTACCCTAGAGAAATCTTTAAGGTTTGAGCAAATATTGATGATCAAATGACTTACAACTCCTCCTCTCTCTAAACCACCTTCCTCTCTCTCTAAAATGTAAGTTTTGAACCTTCTAAAATGAACCTTAATGTCTCGAACATGCGTCTTCCCATGATTCAGCACATCTTTTGGCGATTATTGATGTAAACCTGGCCAAGAATTTAGCTGCCAAAACTTTTACTTATACGTATCATCTTCCACCCTTATATTTCATAACTGTTCGAACTTCCTTCATCTAACTTGCATATTGTTTCTTCATATTTTTTTTTCTAATTCTCTTGAAATAAAAAACACTTTCTTTCCTATAATGGCTTCTTCTTCGAAATGTAACGGTTCCTCAAAAAGCAAAAATAAAGCCGAGGACTTTGCTCCTCCAATAGTGGGCTCTATCATACCTAGAAGTCTTATTACCACAAAAGACTTCGAAGAGAAATTCCCTACTGCTAATTCTCGTACATGGGCCGTTAGCATGTATCCTTCTTCCATATGTCCTTCGAGCATTACTGCTATGAAGGAAGATTGCCACTGCCATGACTTAGAAATTATCTCTTCTGATCTATCGGAGCGAGTCACCCTTCCCAAGGAGGGTTATACATATATTTACACGTATCCCTTTACTTTGGGTGCGTTTTCTTTGAGCGGATAGCTTGACTCCGTGATTGCAGAGTTTTTGCCTCCGTTACCAGGTGTGTTTGGCACAAATAAGTCCTTCTGTGTGGAGGACGGTTGCTTGCCATCAGCGTTTGTGCAAGGAAACTGGAGATGAGCTATCCTTACCTCACATGATGAATCTTTATTCTCCCAAAATCTTCTGCTGGGCAATGATAAATCTCTACAAGCGTGTCCACCATGCTTTATTGTCTAGCATGGATGATGACAACGACCATGGGTGGATGAAACGGTTCGTTGCAATTGCCACCGATGATATCATTCCGGTAATGACTTTATCCTTTCCGGCCTCTTGGAACCACACTCGTAAGCTCTTAGTTTAGTATTTCCTTTTACAAAACAATTTTTGGATGGCCATATTGATCCTCCATCCTTCGTGTGTTTCAGCAAATCGATGGGTCCTACCAGTGATTGAAGATTTGGACCGGTGGGTACAAAATATCTTGGACATTACGACGCCCGAGACTCGCTTGTGGAAATAACTGGCCCCTAAATACGGGTGAAAGGCCAAGAATCATGGTAATTCAAACCCATCTTGTTTCAATTTTTCATGTAAATAACTTGATTAATCTCTTATAACCTATCTATGAAATTAGGTCTACCCGCGGGCTCTGTTACTGTTCCCGAGGAGGATGTCTTGGCTGACCCTGCTGATGCGGCAAAGCTGCTTCAGGAGGCGCTTACTCGAACAGGTGGCTTCGGGCCTGCTTCGAGAGCAAATGCTTCTTTTTGTAGTCCCCGACTGGAATACAAACAACCAACGAGAAGACGCTCCTCTACAATCTAGGAAAAGAATAAAAGAGCGAGGACCGATGCCCCAGAGTCATCTCCGGTAGCGATGGTGACTGGCCCTCCTTTCGGGCCGGTCATAGACACCGTGACGATTGATGATGATGGAGAAGCTAGTGATGAGGTTGCTTCTCTACATAGAAGATGACAATCCTCATCATCTCAATAGGATGCTCAACCTGGTGATAGAGTTACACCAACTGAGGACGATGCCTCGACACTTTGAGGAGAATTTTATTTAGTAGATAATGTCGACTCCCATTTTTGGGCCCTAATTGATGTGTCCAGTACTACGGAGCTGAGTACGGGACCCTTGTTGTCTCTGGTTGGCGAGCATCCAACAACCAGCACTGCATTTGATGCAGCTGCTTCTCACTTTTCAACTCCATCAGCTTCATCTCCTTCTTCACCAACACCAGCAACTGCTACATCACCTCCGCCGGTCGCGTCTGACCACGAAGAACATGTTCCTCTTCCACAGTCCCCGGTTCACGGGAATTTGGGGAAAAATTATGCTGCCCTTTCTGAAGATCCAGAAAGGAGGAGGAACGTTACTCTTTCGGTCTCTACCGGATGCAACTTGCTATCCCGGCCGGTGGAGTTTGCTAATTATCTGAAGCCTTTGGCTTTAGATAAAGACTGGTAAAATATTCAAGAACTCTCGGGAGAGTGTTTGTTGAACAACGCTATGCATAACGCCGCAGCAGTATGTTCATTTCTTCCTTTATTACTTCTTCTATTTTCGGATGTGAACATCTCCTGAATTTTACCCTTATTTCTTTGTAGGCTGACTTTCTTACTTCCAAGGGCCTTCAGAGGTTGATACGTGAAAAAGAAGAGATTATCTCCGCACGGGATTAACCTTTCAAGAGCAACATGCCGCTCACCTTTTGGAACTGGAAGCCAAAGTCGCTGAGGCTGTTCTATTGGAAGCTCGTTTGTGGTAGAGTGAACAAGAAGTAGTAACCCTTAGCCAAGATATTGGCCCTCTGAGGGTTAAATTTGACAAAGCTAGGGCCAAATGGGTTGAAGTCCGTAATGCCGTTCTTGCTGCAACCGAACGTGAGGCTACCTCCGCTGAAAGAGTGATCAACTTAGAGGCAGCCTTGAACACCAAAATTGAAGAGCTTGCTTCAGTGGGAGCATGACACGCCCAGCTAGAAGAGAAGTATAGGAAAACCATCGATCATAGTAGGCTCTTTAGTTGAATTGTCCGCGACCTTGATGTCAGCCTTAAATCTGCTGGGTCCCCTCTGGAAAACCTTTCTGCCGAGGTAACCGAAATCAAAGAAGAACTCAAGAGTCGAGCGACTTCCCTCATTGTTGAAAAAACTTATGCCATGTACAACATGTGGAGAATAACCTTGGAAGAGGCCAAAGTTGGTGTCATTGATTTGATGCCGAAATTGCCAAGGCCCGTGAGCTTGAGTTAGCTGCAAAAAGTGGACTCCCATCGAGGTCTGATGCACCTGGTCCTTTTGGTTCCGGTTCTAAGTTTTCGGGAACTAAAGAAATATCAGAGGATGATGATGTCGAAGGCCAAACTGGTGAAAATATTGAGCCATCGGTGGATCCATCTACTTCTTCCGGGGGCGCGGACACTTCTCTTTCTCTTAGTTCCGGAGACAATGCAGTTTAGCTTTTCTTTTCTTTTTCTAGTTCTCGTATCTATGCCATTTTGTCATGTTTTTGTAAATAAAAATATCTTTTGCTCAGGTATTGTTTGAGTCTTCTCCTTGTTAGAATATTCATACCATCCTTTAATCTTGCATTTTCTTTAAGAATTTTGCGCAAACTTATTTGCGTCTTGTTATGTGAAACCTTTGGGTGTATTCTCCCCGAAAGAATTTTTGGCTCGGGGCATCAGCCCTTTTCCGTGTGGGCTTTGATAAGTATTTGCGCAAGTTTACTTTTCGCGTCCTTTTCATGTGCGGCTTTGGGTGTATTTTCCCCTGATGGTATTTTTGATTCCGGTCATAAATTCTTCCGGAACCAGTCCTTTACCGTAAGGGTTTTTATAAGAGAGGGCCCTCTTATGTTTACAGTGCTCTTGAAGAGGATGTCTCTTTTTCATTACGACACTAGCATTTGAAGTACTTGTTTAACTTTCAAATGAAAAAGTTAATTCATCGTTTAGACAAGAAACAAGATAAACACAAAAGGATTTCATTTTATGCCTTCTATTTTCAAAACATACATAAGCATTTGCTATGCTGAAAAGAAATCGCCATTACTTGTGGCTAACTTATAAAACTTGTTTCTACGGGGTCGTTTGCGCAGTCCCCGGTCCCGATGATGTAATTATATTTTCGGTTTTTCATTCCGGGTCGACGTGGAAATCATTGTTGCTGTATCCTCATATCATCCCCCCCAGTGTTCGAATGCGAAGAATGTGAATTTGAATACTGGAAGTCTTGTATCTTCGATGATTCCACTAATGCATTGCTAGATAATCCTTGGTAACACATTTTACTTCCCCTTAGGAGTTAATGCTATCGAGTGAAGAACTATCCAACAACCCTCTAGTAGTTTGTGCTCATGTATGATCATATAACCTTTGCTCAATACTTAACTTCCCGGTGGGAATTTGCTATAAAGAAAAAGATTATCTAACCACCCCCAAGTGGATCTCTACTTGTGTGCCTTGCTATTAAAGGTCTTATTGTTATTGTCTTCGTAGTATGCTTTCTGTTGCTGCCTCATTAAAAACCTTGCCAGAAAAACCCAATTGGGACAAAAACCGAACGAAGGGAAAAAGAGTGAAACAAATACTTTCTGATCGGATAATGTTCATCAGCAATAATATCTTTTGAGGTGTGCCACGTTCTAATTGCTGGGCAACCTCTCTCCATTTTTGTTTTCCAACTAGTATGAACCTTTTTCGGTGATAGCTGAAACCTGGTAGGGGCCTTCTCACGTTGGACCTAGCTTCTCCGCGTTGAGCTCCCAGGTATTGGGAGTTACTTTCCTTAGGACCAAATTGCCTACTTTGAAATAACAGAGGTTGGCTCTTCGATTATAATACCACTCCATTCTTTGCTTTTGAGCTACCATTCTTACATATGCCAATTCCCTGCGTTCATCGAGCAGTTCTAATTTGACAAGCATTGCTTCCTTATTCGATTCTTCTTCTGCCTGGAAGTATCTCAAGGTTGGTTCCCCTATTTCCACCGGGATTAAAGCTTCTGCACTGTACTCGAGAAAAAAAGGATTTCCCCTGTGCTCGACTTGGCAATAGTTCAGAATGCCCATAGAACGCCGAGTAATTCCTTGGGCCACTTTTGCTTAGCTGCTTCCAACCTTTTCTTGAGGCTTTGAATAATTACATTGTTCGTCGACTCCACTTGACCGTTTGCGCTCGGATTATAAGGGGAAGATGTGATCCTATTTATTTTCAAATCTTGGAGGAACTTTGTAACTTTTGCACCTATAGATTGTGGTCTATTGCCGCATGCTATCTATTTTGGTATTTCGAACCTGCAAATTATATTTTTCCACAAGAAATCCACCACTTCGCGTTCTCCGATTTTCTGATAAGGACCTGCTTCCACCCACTTAGAAAAATAGTCAGTTAAAATTAAAAGAAATCTTACCTTTTCGGGAGCCTATGGTAATGGTCCGACGATATCCATTCCCTATTTCATGAACGGTCATAGAGATAGGACCGTATGTAAGGGTTCTACCGGTTGATGCACCTGTGGCGCATAGCGTTGATACTTATCACATTTTCGCACGAAGTCCTTGGTGTCTTGTTCTATGCGTAGCCAGTAATATCCTGCCCTTACCAACTTCAACACCAAGGAATCTGCGCCCGAGTGATTGCCGCATATCCCTTCGTGAACCTCTCTTATGACATAGTTAGCTTCGGACGCTCCTAAGCATCGGGCCAGTAGGCCTTAAAACGATTTTCTATACAATTGGCCTCCCTTGAAGCTATATTGTGCTGCTTTGGCACGCATCGCTCGGGACATTTTGGGGTCTTCAAGTAGCTTCCCATGTTTGAGATAATCGATAGTTTCATTCCTCCAGTCCCAGACCAGACTAGTTGAATTTACCTCGTAATAACCATCTATATCCAGGATAGAGTTCATCAGTTGTACTACCAACCCACACTCCAATCCCTTTTGTTTTTATTGATGATCCTAGGTTTGCCAATGTGTCTGCTTCTGCATTTTCTTCCCTTGGGACATGAGTAATTGACCACTCTCGGAATCGCGCCAGCGGAGCTTGAACCTTTACCACGTGTTATTGCATGCACTCTTCTTTGGTCTTGAAGATCCCGTAGACCTGATTTACCAGCAGCTGTGAGTCGCATTTGATTTTGATGATCTCGGAGTCAAGTCCCCGGGAAACTCGAGTCCTGCAATCAAAGCTTCATACTCTGCTTAATTTTAGTTAAATGGACCGTCCTGATGGCTTGCCTCAGGGTTTCTCCCGAAGGCGTAATTAAGACTATACCGAGCACGAACCCTTTCACGTTGGAAGCTCCGTCCGTAAATAAGGTCCAAACTCGTGATGTCGATTTTGACATCATCATTGCTTCCTTGGTTGCCTGAGGCAATAATCCCGAACTGAAATCGGCCACGAAGTCAGCCAAGACTTGCGATTTAATTGCAGTCCTCGACTTATATTCTATGTCAAACTCACTCATTTCGACGGCCCATTTAACTAATCTACCCTAGATCTCGGGTTTATGGAGGATGTTCAGCAAAGGGAAAGTAGACACCACAGCTATTGGGTAGCATTGGAAATAGGGCCTCAACTTTCGAGTAGCGACTATAAGAGCTAAGGTCAATTTTTCTAAATGTGGGTAACGAGTTTGTGCTCCCATTAAAACTTTACTAACATAATAAATGGGAGATTGCGTACCTTCATCGTCTCGGACTAAAACTGCACTTACCACTACTTCCGAGACCGCGAGGTAAACAAGCAACGTTTCCCCTTCTTTTGGTTTTGAAAGTAATGTAGGGCTTGACAAGTACTTCTTTAAATCCCTCAAAGCCTGCTGGCACTCCGGGGTCCATTCGGAATTATTTTTCTTATGAGCAGTGCAAAGAAACGATGACACTTTTTTGACGACCGGGAAATGAATCTGCTCAAAGCTTCCAATCTCCCCGTAAGCCTTTGGACTTCCTTCACGCTTGTCAGTTGGTCCAGAATATCCTCTATGGCCTTGATCTTATCGGGGTTTACTTCAATCACCCTTTCTGATACCAGAAATCCCAGAAACTTACCATAGCTGACCCCGAACGCGCATTTCTCGGGATTACGCTTCATATTATGCTTCCGTAGAATGTCGAAAGCCTCTTGCAGATGTTTAAGATGATCACATGCATTTGAAGACATAACGAGCATATCGTCTATATAAACTACCAAAGTTTTCCCTATTTGATTTTCAAACATTTTGTTCACGAGCAATTGATAAGTGGCTTCAACATTTTTCAACCCGAAGGGCATCACATTGTCAAAATATATACCGATACTCATTATAAATGAAGTTTTTTCCTGATCTTCTGGGTTCATCTTAATTTGGTTATACCTGTAATAAGCATCGAGAAAACTCATTTACTCATGCCCGACTGTGGCATCAATCATTTGATCGATGTTTGGGAGTGGGAACGAGTCTTTCGGGCATGCCCTATTAAGATCATTATAATCTACGCACATGCAAAACTTATTGTTCTTTTTAGGAACTACTACTACATTAGCTAGCCAGTCTGGAAATCTTACCTCCCAGATCGAACCGACATGAAGTAAGTGGGTTACCTCTTCTTTGACGAATTTATTCCTGGCTTCGGCGATCGGGTGCTTCTTTTATTTTACCTGAGGTATGTTAGGATCCAAGCTTAATGAATGTATGACACCTATGTCGGGATACCTGTCATATCACCATGCTACCATGCAAAACAATTGGCGTTAGATTTAAGGAATTTAATGAAGTCGGACCTGAGTTCCGGGTGCAATCCTGTCCCTAGGTGGAATTTCCTTTCTAGGAATTCCTCGATCAATGACATTTGCTCCAGCTCTTCCGCTGTGGACTTCGTCCCATCGGTCTCTTATAGAACTTGGAAATATCTCGACACCTGATTATCTTCTAACGCCTGGCTAATTTCATCTAGTTCAAGAGTAAGTGTTGGGCCCTGTAATTGCTATGACACGTGTTACCTTCCTTTGCTACTGGAGACCAAAATTGCACTCATCTCCCTTACCACCGGTTGGTCACCCCTTATTTGCTTAACTCCCTCGGGTGTTGGAAACTTCAGCAATTGATGATATGTTGATGGCACAACTTTCATCTCGTAAAACCATGGCCTTTCCAGAATGATGTTGTATCCCATATCACTATCTACCACTTCGAAAAGAGTTGTTTTCATTACTCCTTCAGCATTTGTGAGTAACAAAATTTCTCCCCGAGTTGTCACACTTGTGAGGTTGAATCCAACGAGGAGCTTTGTGGCCGGAATAATGCTTCCGGTGAGTTTAGCTTGCTCTAATACTCTCCATTGTATGATATTAGCTGAGCTCCCCAGATCCACTAAAACACATTTAATCTTATAATCTAGCACATTTAAAGAAATTACCAATGTGTCATTGTGTGGTAGCAGCAATCCGTCTGCGTCCTCTTTCGTAGAAGTGATATCGTCTTCCCGAAGCCTTTTGCTATGCATTATTGATACTTTCATCTTCTTTGCTGCTGAAAAGGTGACCACGTTAATCTCATTCCCTCCGAAGATCATGTTGATTGTTTGACGTGGGGGATCTTCTCCCGCTTTTAAGGGCTCCGCGTTGTCTCGGCTACGACCATAATTGTTCTTAGCTCGGTCACTCAAGAATTCTCTAAGGTGACCATGCTTTAGTAATGTTTCCACTTCCTCCCGAAGATGTCGACAGTCCCCTGTCCGGTGGCGATTCGTCCCGTGGTATTTACACTACAAGTTGGGATCCCTCTGGTTAGAATCAGATCTCATCGATCTTTGGAACTGTGCTTCTTTGATGTTTCTCAAGGCTGATACCAATTCCACTATACTGACGTTGAAGTTGTATTCTGATAATTTGGGGTAGGAAGGATCCCGTGATCCTGCCACTTCTTTATCCTATAGTGATCGATTATTCTAACCGCGATCTATCCTCCTATCGATCGCGAACCTGTCTGTTGTCTAGAAACGTCTGCTATGGCCTTCGGTCCATTCGTAAGGCAAGAACCCGCCCCTCGAAGTCCGCCTTTCTGCATCATAATCATCCTTTGATTTTTCCTTATTCTTTTCCCGTCCTTTGGTCGACGATGGAAAACCAACCTGATCATCTTCGATCCTTATTTTTGATTCATACTGGTTGTGGACGTCCACCCAGGTCTTTGCTAGAAACTCCAGTAAGCTCTCTTTCTATTTCTGGGAAGCGTCTGAACTCCTCAGATTCAATCCTTTGGTGAACGCCTCAGCCGCCCATTCATCCGGGACAACCGGGAGCAACATTCTCTCCTTCTGGAATCAGGTAACGAACTCTCGTAGCAGCTCAGACTCTCCTTGCGCTATCTTGAATATGTATGCCTTTTGGGCTTGTACTTTTCTTGCACCGACATGAGCCTTGATGAAAGAATTCGCAAGCATTTTGAAGGAATCTATAGAATGCTCGGGTAACAACGAATACCACGTCAAGGCCCCTCTCGTGAGGGTTTCTCCAAATTTCTTCAGCAGCATAGATTCCATTTCGTGAGGAGCTAAACCAATCCCTTTTATCGCTGTTGTGTAGGTGGTAATATGCTCCTGGGGGTCTGAAGTTCCATCATACTTTGGCATTTCAGGCATTTTGAACCGCTTCGGGATTAACTCTGGTGCCGCACTTGGCTTGTACGACAATTGAGTATACTTCTTCGAGTTTAGGCCTTTTTGCACTGGTGGTGCGCCCGGGATCTAGTCTATACGGGCGTTTACTTCCCTCATGAACCGTAAAAGTTCATTTTTGAAAGAATCGTTTTCATTGTTGAGACCAGATCCGTTCTCCCTGCCCTATCGGAGCCAATTTCACCCTTGGGAGTGTTGATGTCGATCCTTCGCATTGTTTGATTCATGGGAATCCCGAGAGGGATCGGATCTCATCTATTTGCATTATTTGAAGCTCCCGACAATGCTTGCTTCAACTCCGTCATAACATTATCTTGTCGCATGAGGTGGCCTAGAATGATTGCTTGTTACTCTTGCAAGACCCTTACCGTGTCAACGACATGCTCTTCATCAGCGTCATCGAGATTGTTCCCCCGAACATGTCGAGGATACTGCCTGTAATGCGCTGGTGTAGCGTCACTCCCTTCATTATGGGTATCGCTGATTGAGTCCTCAGAATGAGGCTGATCCCCTCGAATCTCGGGGCTCTACATGTCGTTAATAGTGTTATCTGCCATTTCTTATGGTTGTTTCTATGACAAAAATAATCAAAACACGTTAGTAAAAAAGGCAAGGATCAATTTAATTATACGACTTTCTAGTCCCCACGGTGGGTGCCAAACTGTTTACCCGTAAAATGATGCAGTTGAATTTATACGTGATTGCTCGATAAGTGAATTAATTTGATCCTAAAATAAATAAATAATTGAAGAGTTATGCAAGACTTAGACTTACGAAACAGCAGAAGTAACAATTCCGGGAATAAGGTTTCCGGGCACAACAACAAAAGAATCGAGAAATCAGAAGATAAAATTGGATTGAGCTTGATATAAAATATATATAAGTTTCCCAGAAAATTCCTCTCCTTACAATGACAATTGAGCTCACTATATATAGCTATGAAGAAAGTCCTAGTGTCGTGCCCTTTTTAATGTCAATTAGGAGGGCATTTATGAAGATGTAACGGTGAACATAAATGCCAAATTCCTTGTAATGGATAACTGCTCTTAATGCTATGAATATTTTGTATTGAATGCTACCGGGAGAAGAGCATTTATCACATCTTTATGAGCATTATTCTTCCAGGTGGCAAACAAAATAGTTGTCTTAAGTCATATCCCTGTCTTGGGCTCCACGTATCCCTTTCTCGGACAGCCACGTGTCATAACATATTTTAACCAATACAACACTCACATTTTTATCAAGAAAATGAGGGCGTACTTTATTTTAACAACTCACACAGACAAGAGAACTAATTGACATTTTGAATATATATAGAATTGCGGAAGAATAAGTAGTGACAAGACACCTCACAACGTGTCATAAAAGTATCTCTGGCTTACTTCTACAGCATAGCAAGACATCCTACCTAATATCATATACTTTTGACCCAAAGTCTAAGTTAGACTACCAGTGATAGGTCTTATAGGCATGATTTCTAAAGAAGTTCTATTAGTTGAAGCATGTTGGAGGTGATTTTACACATGATCTGAAAAAGAAAGCAACAAAGAGATAGACACAGAATCATTATATGTTTTCAGTTGGGTCATTTATAGACTCATAGTAGGCACACCTAAATATATACCTTATCCTAATATTTTATATGAAGCTGACCATTATGTGGTTCATTCAATTCATTATATCGCATGCTCAGACATATTAGAATAGCGCTTAAGGCTTCAGAATTAAGATAACATGGTTCTAACAGGTGAACAAACAATAGTTTCACGGCCCCAAATTCCCATCTTAGGATGTCGTGATCAGAGGCAAAGCCAGGATTTTAAGCTTATGGGTTCGGGGTTCTAATCCTTTTAAGTTACTGGGTTCTAAATTAATAATTTATACATATTTAATGGAATTTTTAAGACAAATACATGGAATGGACCAAAGCGACTGGGTTCAGCCTAACCCGCACTCGATGGGCTAGCTCCACCTCTGGTCGTGATGGCACCAAATATCTAATACTAGGTAAGCCTAACACATAGAAGAATTTAACAGAAACAACGGCTAGAAGTAATAAATTAAACTGATAAATCTCATGAAAACATCAATACTGAATAACAATCATAAAATCCCCAGAACCGATGATACTGAGTCATAAGATCTAAAGAAATAGGCTAAGAATCTCTAACACAATATTGTTTGATAAGAAGATATCCAGTAGTAAAGGCAATAACAAAAGGTGACTCTGAGCCCTGCGAGCGTCAAACAAGTATCCCTTGAAGTCTCTGATATATCTGGGTCAACTCATGACGTCCAGCATGAGCTGAAGTACCTGGATCTGCACAAGAAAATGTGCAGAAGTGTAGCATGAGTACACCACAATGGTACCCAATAAGTATTAACCATAACCTCGGTAGAATAGTGATGAGGCCAGGTCAAGACATTTACTAGACATAGAAACCTGTGCAGAACATTAATATAATCTAATAATAAAAAACGAAGAGATAAATGACAACAAAATAGTGCAATGATACAAGGCAAACAATGAGAATTAAAGCAATAAAGGACAAAAAATAATAAACATATGATAAGATCAATAAGTAATCAAATACAATCAAAATACAAGTAAAACAAATGAAGGAATAACAATAACCATTCAATCAATATTTCATCATAGAATGTACAACAAGAATCCCAATCGAGGCACCACACCTCATATTCACATTTCACAATTTACAATCACAATCTTTCTTATATCGCCGCGTAAGCCTTGCATTTAAATTTTTAAAAATATTTTTTTCCGAAATAGCTACACGCACTTTATCCCCTTATCTCATAGCGTGGCTTCAAGTAATTCCCTTACTAGCAACACACGTATAAATCCCACATTTTCTCGCCGCATGAACATCAACCCCTATCCTTATACTGCCGCATGCGCATCAATATCACAACACAATAATAAACTCGCACCACGTGCTCATATGCCACAACATTGCTAAAATCAACATTACCAATGTTACCACAACACATAGCCTACGGCTCAACCATAATGTGTACAAGAATTTCAATGAGAACAAAATGAATGAGAAACAACTCAGCAAGGAAAGATATCTCAATAATCACCAACTTCAACCTCAATGTGTTAATAGTTTTCACAACTACAACTTCAATAACTATTAATGAAGGTATTCCCATGGAATGGCAGCCTCCAATTCAAGTGCATAACATAAGCTTAACAATGAAAACGCCTAAATGCATGGGAATAACTCAACAATGGGAAGGATAGCATGTAACAACAACTACAAATAAATGCATATAAGAGCAACTTTGACAATGAAAACTAGAACATGTAATAACAACTTCAATTAAGCCATGTAAGAATAAACTTTCATCGAAAGATAGAACAAATAATAATAACTTCAATTAGGTGCTAACCTAAGAGTCTAAACTGGTCAAATACCACATATAGGCCTGTGTACACACTCGTCACCTCATGAACACACCTTCCACATAATTCAAATAGTACACTCAACCCAAATCCTAGGGGATAGTTCCCCCACACAAAGTTAGGCAAGTTACATACCTCAGCTAGGCCAAATCAACACTCAAAAATATCATTTCCTTTATAATTCTCCTTCACACGACTCAAATGTAATCAAAATGCCTTAATATCATCAAACAATACAGGATAAATCAATTATGATTTATAAAGCTATGATTTTTACAAAATTACCCAAAAGTAAACAAAAGTCAACGCCCGGCTAGCCCGGTCAAAACCCGAGTCCAAGGGTAGATCACGACTACCCATAATCCCACAAGTGCATATATGTGTTTTGTTTTTAAATCTGAGTTCAATTCGATTATCAAATCCCAAATTTTATTTTTCAAAATATAGACAAAATTTCTCTTTGATTCTGATGAATTTGATGTTAAATCTTGTAATATAATTGAAAATAGATCAAAAGTACTTACCCAATAATTGTAGGTGAAAATTCCCTCTCCAAATCTCCTCCTACCGAGTCTAGGGTTCTAAACTGAGAGAAATGAGATCAAATCCCGACCACCCAACCTATTTGTTCTGGTGCGGATGTCGCATTTGCAACCCCGAGATCACAATTTTGAACTCTCGCAATTTCTAAGAAGGAATCGCAATTGCGACACCTTACATTAGTAATTCCCTCCTCACTCTCACCCAGAAATTTCCTAAACCCGCCGGATTATTTTATGTCTGATTAATTATAATAATATATAAACATAAAAGTTTCCTCTTTCCCAATAAATCACGTTCCCGAAGAAGATGGAGCATTTGGTCACCTTTCGGAGTTCGGTTGCCGAGACTCAGATTGATTATCTAGTATGTAGGAAGTCCGATAGAGTTCATTGTACGGATTGCAAGGTCATCCCCAGTGAGAACCTCTAGACCCTTCATAGTCTCCTGGTCATGGACCTTGAGATCACGAGGAAGAGGAGGAAGAAGGCGGTGTATAAACAACATAGGATCAAGTGGGGAGCCTTGACGAAAGCTAAAGCACAGGAGTTGGGTCTCACGTTGCTGACCAAAAGGGGTTGGAGGAGTAGTGGGGACGCAAGTGCTATGTGGACCATGTCTGCATAGTGCATTAGGGAAGCTGCACGAGAGGTATTAGGGGTCTCAAAGGGTTACTCTGGTGGTCATAGGGAGATTGGTGGTGGAATAGAGAGGTGGAAGGAAAACTGAAAACCATGAAAGCGGCATATCTGAAGCTAGTGGGAAGTGTAGACGAAGAGGAGAAGAGGGCGAATAGGGAGCAGTATAAGCTTGCTAGGATGGAGGCGAAGTTAGTAGTTATGGTGGCCAAGAATGCAGCGTTTAGTCATTTGTATGAGGAACTCGAGGGTCGAGGTGGGGATAAGTGGTTTTTCAAGTTAGCCAAGGAGCGAGAAAGGAAGGCTCATGACTTGGACCAAGTGAAGTGCATCAAGGACGAAGAAGGTAGTGTTTTGTTAGATGAGGCACTTATCCGTCGGAGATGGCAGCCTTACTTCCATAGTCTCTTGAATGAGGAGGGGGACAGGAGCATTGTACTGGATGATTTGGAACTCTCATGGAGTCTTTGTAACTTTGGGTATTGTAGGCGGATTAGAGTTGATTAGGTTGAGGGGGCTATGAGTAAGATTAGCAGGGGCAAAGCAACCGGTCCGGATGAAATCCCGGTGGTGTTTTGGAAGAGTGCGGGCAAAGCGGGCTTGGAGTGGTTCACCGGGTTATTTAATGTCATTTTTTGAAGGAAGAAGATGCCCGAAGAGTGGAGGTGCATATTGATGGTTCATGTATATAGGAACAAGGGTGATATCCAAAACTGCAATAACTATCGGGGTATCAAGTTGCTTAGCCATACTATGAAAGTCTGGGAGAGAATAGTAGAGCTAAGGATGAGAAGGGGTGTGTCTATTTCCAAGAACCAGTTTGGGTTTATGCCGGGCGTTCGACTACAGAAGCCATCCTCCTTGTTAGGAGATTGATGGAGCAGTATAGGGAGAGAAAGAAGGACTTGTTCATCGACTTAGAAAAGGCGTATGATAAAGTCCCGATGGAGGTTTTGTGGAGATGTTTGGAGGCTAGAGATGTACCTATTGCCTATTTAGGGTGATTAAGGACATGTATGCTGGAGAAAAGACCCGATAAGAACGGTGGGTGGGGACTCAGATCATTTTCTATTCATGATGGGGTTGCATCATGGGTTGGCACTCAGCCCTTTTTTGTTTGCCCTAGCTATGAACGTACGTGCCACATCCAAGGGGAGGTGCCATGGTGCATGCTATTTGCAGATGATATTGTATTGATTGACGAGATGCGAGGCAGTGTGAACGCGCAGTTAGCGGTATGGAGGCAGACCCTGGAGTCTAAAGGTTTCAAGTTGAGCAGGACCAAGACAAAATAATTGGAGTGTAAGTTCAGTGGTGAGACTCAGGGAGGGAAGGGGAGGTGCGGCTGGACTCGCGGGTCATCCCTAGAAGAGGATGTTTTAAGTACCTTGGGTCTATTATTCAGGAGGATAGGGAGATTAATGAAGATGTCACACATCCTATTGGGGCGGGATGGATGAAATGGAGACTCGCTTCCGGTGTTTTGTGTGACAAGAAGGTGCCACCGAAACTTAAAGGTAAGTTCTACAGAGTGGTGGTCATACCAATAATATTTTATGGGGCGGATGTTGGCCATTCAAGATCGCTCATGTCAAGAAGATGAAGGTAGCAGAGCTAGGCACACAGGTTGAGTTGAGTACAACATTTCACCCCTAGATGGACGGACAATCCGAGCACACTATTCACATATCAAGGAGAGGTTGAGTAATTAGCAAATCATAAGATTTCTTACCATGTATGGAATTGTACCAAGAGTAGGACACCCCTACTATATAAAGAGGGGTCTCATCATTTGTAATAGACATCATATCAACACAACATAAAGCAATATACTGACACATTCTAGCATTTATTATCTTGTTACTCTATTAGATTGTTCATACTTCAGTTGAAACATCTTTGGTTCGAAGGTGGTTAAACTCGAGGGCCAAGGCAATTCGATACGCATGGTTTGCATTTATTCTTCTATTGTCAATTTCAATATTAATCTATCTTCTTAATTTGTGCCAAGTTATATCACGTATCCTTAAATTCACGTATAAATTCAATTGTTATCTATTTTTTAGGGTAAACAGTTTGGCGCCCACCGTGGGGCTAAGGATAATAGTGATCATTTAATGCAAACTTTCATAACACACACTATGTTACACTTGTTCTTTGGAGTATTTTTGATTCCAGGACGAAAATGTCGAACTCACAATCTGTACCCCTTCACGTTGACAATGATTCCGACCACCATGGCAAGAATGACAACATATCACCAGGGAACGAGGTACCTCCGGTCGATCTCGATGGAGTTCCGGCTGTAGATCCGGTTGAGTCAGTTTGCATGTGGCCATCAACGCAAATTTGTAGGGATGTTCGATCGGCCGCTCAAAGCACCCATGGTGGTGAAGAGGGTGGGATCAGCCTGTGAGTAATCTTCAAAATGTTGCAAGCTCAACAGGCAGCGATAGCCCAGCTCCAAAACCCGAATCGCCCACCAGAGAGGATCGAGATCGAGCCATCCCAGGAAGTTGTCCACAGGGTCGAATCAGCTTCAAGGAAATTAAACAAGAAAGAATCGGGGACCGACTCTGCAATCATGAAGATTCTCGAAGAGTTGACAAAACGAATCGAGTCAGGGGAAAAGAAGATCAAGGGAAACAATAAGAAGGTAGAAACTTACAATTCCAGGGTCGATCAAATCTCGGGGGCACTACTGATATTGAAGGGTATGGACTCCAAAAAGTTCGTGCAAAAGCCTTCCCCCCGAGCGCGGCTCCCAAGACAATTCCCAAGAAATTTTGAATGCCCAAAATTCATAAATATAACAGAACGACCGACTCGAATGAGCATGTCACATCTTACACATGCGCTATCAAAGGGAATGATCTAGAGGATGACGAGATCGAATCAGTTTTGCTAAAGAAATTTGGAGAGACCCTGTCAAAGGGGGCTATGATATGGTACCACAATTTTCCACCTAATTCTATTGACTCATTTTCTATGCTTGCAGATTCTTTCGTAAAGGCACACGCCGGAGCCATCAAGGTCGGAACCAGGAAATCAGACCTTTTCAAGGTAAGGCAGAAGGGCAACAAAATGCTCAGATAATTCGTGTCGCGATTCCAAATGGAACGGATGTACCTGCCACCAGTCACCCACGATTATGCAGTTCAAGCTTTTACCCAAGGACTTAATGTTCGAAGCTTAGTGGCTTCGCAACAGTTGAAGTAGAATTTGATAGAATACCCGACTGCCACTTGGACCGATGTACATAATCGGTATGAATCGAAGATCAGGGTCAAAGATAACCAACTTGGGGCTCCTTCTGGGTCCATTTATCCTATCAGACCCGTCGACAGAATTAAGATGGATATCGACCAAGAACTGAGGTCGAACAGAGAATGATATCGGCCATATAATGGAGATCGCATGAGCGACAGACCTGGGTATAATCCTGTATGGAATGAAAGGAGAAGTGATCGAGGTCAGAGCTCTCGAGGGCTCGTTAATAAGAACGGCTTCGACAAGCCCATCGGACCCAAAGAGGCACCTCGGTTATCAAAGTACAACTTTAGTGTTGACACAGCCGCCATCGTATCAGCTATCAGACGTATCAAAGATTCCAGATGGCCTCGACCTCTACAAACCGATCTAACAAAAAGGGATCCCAACCAAATATGCAAATATCATGGAACACATGTCTACAGAACAGAGGATTGTCGACAATTGAGAGAAGAAGTAGCCCGGTTATTCAACAACGAGCATCTTCGAGAATTTCTGAGCGACCGAGCTAAGAATCATTTCAGAAATAGGGATTCCAATAATTAGAAAGAACAAGATGATCCCCAACACGTCATTCATATGATAATCAGAGGGGTCGATGTTTCTCAAGGTCCAGTGATAAAACACACCAAAGTATCAATCACAAGGGAAAAACGGACTCGAGATTACATACCGGAAGGAACTTTATCTTTTAATGATGAGGACGCAGAAGGGATCATGAAGCCCCATAATGATGCACTGGTAATTTCTGTACTCATGAATAAAACTCGAGTTAAACGTGTGTTAATTGATCCAGGTAGTTCGGCCAACATCATTCGATCGAGGGTCGTAGAACAACTCGGCCTACAGGACCAAATCGTGCCTGCGGCCCGAGTGCTGAACAGATTCAACTTGGCTTGCAAAACTACCAAGGGAGAAATAACATTGCCGGTAAACATAGCTGGTACCACCCAGGAGACCAAGTTTTATGTGATCGAAGGGGACATGAGGTGCAATGCCCTGTTCGGGAGGCCATGGATCCACAACATGAGGGCTGTGCCCTCGAACCTTCACTAGGTATTAAAATTTCTAAAACCAGAAGGGATAAAGACGGTTTACAGGGAGCAACCCGCTACAAAGGAGACATTTGTCATCGATGAAGTAATTCCGATATCAACACTCTCATCAACAAAGGACTCAGGTTCAAAGGCAAAACTGGAAGCGAAATAGCAATCATCGATGCCACCCTATCGGACAAGCAAGGGATTGACGAAGACGAGGATTACGGGGTTCCTCGATCCTTTATAGCTCCCGGTGATTTCGATGCTACTAAATCAACGGTCGAAGAGCTGGAGCAAGTCATACTGATCGAACATCTGCCCGATCGAAAGGAATACCTGGGCACGGGATTAACTCCCGAGCTCAGGAAAAGACTCATTCAATTTCTTATTGCTAATATGGATAGTTTTGCTTGGTCCCATCTCGATATGACATGAATTCCACCGGAGATCACCACTCGCAAACTAAGCCTGGACCTGAAATTCCATCTGATCAAGAAGGAAATGAGACCGCAGTCCGAGATTAAGCATGCTTTCATCAAAGATGAGGTAACTAAACTCTTTAAAATAGGGTCCATCCGGGAAGTCAAATACCCCGAATGGCTAGCAAACGTAGTGGTAGTCCCTAAAAAAGGAAATAAATTGAGAATGTGTGTGGATTACAAGAATTTAAATAAGTCATTCCCCAAAGACTCTTTCCTGTTTCCTAACATCGATCGCATGATCGATGCCACGGACGGCCACGAGATCCTCAGCTTTCTCGATGCCTATTCCGGGTATAACCAAATACGAATGAACTTGGATGATCAAGAAAAGACCTCTTTCATCACTAAGTATGGTATATACTATTATAATGTAATGCCATTTGGGTTAAAACCTTCTGGTTCCACTTACCAACGCCTAGTAAACCGAATGTTCGAAGAACAAATAGGGAAATCTATGAAAGTTAACATTAATGATATGTTAGTTAAGTCCCTACGAGCAGAGGACCATTTAAAGCATTTGCAGGAAACCTTTAGTATACTGAAGAAATACAACATGAAGCTGAATTCGAAAAAATGCACATTCAGAGTCGGATCGGGTAAATTTCTTGGGTTCATGGTATCCAACCGGGGAATCGAAATCAATCCCGACAAGATCAAATACCTAGAGGATATCACAATAGTGGACAACATGAAGGTCTTACAAAGGCTAACCGGGTGCATAGCTGCCCTGGGACGATTCATCTCGAGGTCTTACGACAAGAGTCATCAATTTTTCTCGTGGTTGAAGAAGAAAAACAACTTCACATGGACCCTGAAATGCCACGGGCCATGGAAGAACTCAAGCGGTACCTATCGATCCTGCCACTGCTTCACACACCGAAGGCGGACGAATAACTATTCTTGTATTTGGCAGTATCGGAGATAGCGGTAAGTGGAGTCCTAGTTCGGGAAGAACAAGGTAC
>AWOL01S0090297.1:2991-36658 GCA_000715115.1 Nicotiana otophora | reverse complement strand
TCTGAATGTCATAAGATCAATATGCCTTCGGTTAATATCATGAAATAAACTTTATCAACTTACTTATTTTCTAAGACCCATGAACATGTGATATAATAACACGATACATGGGGAATCAAGAACATAGGCCCCCCTAGTACTTCTAATAATAGAGTCATTTGTGAAAGTTGCATGTTTGCTCATTTCGTTGTATCATATGGATCATGCCAAAAAGAAAGAAGGGATAGCCTTAACATACCTCAACTTCTTTGAGTCCTTAATACCTTCCAAGCAATTTTTCAAACAACTCGACTCAATCTACCATAGCACAAGGAGATTCAAAATTGGTAGTGAGTAAAGGCTAAGTCCGCAACTTAAACTAGTAGCTCGTTTATGTAAATTTGGGTAGCATTTCCCCTGTAACAAGGGCCTCCTCCAATAAAATATACCAACAACAACAACCATAGCAATACAATAAGAACAACATCAACAATAGGGTACAAAATATTTTATTGACAAGTCATCAACATATCACGACGAGCGGCAAGCTCGGATTGAATCCCTTTAGCACTCTTCAATCCTATTATCATTCATTCTTGAACTTAGTAATATATCCCTTATAATAACCAATACTTTTTAAAGGATTCCCAACCATTTATAGCTCATGGAAAGTACCTTTTCAAAAAAGTCCACTAAAACAATAACATCTCAAACTATTTCAAGTCTCCTCTTGTAGTATTTTGCTCAAATAATGCAACCAACGTACAAACAAATTGAAGAACATGTAGTAGGATGTTATATTCACCTTAACCATTAGAAACAACACAAATTTCATCCAAGCACAGCCCACAACTATCCTCAATAACACCACAACACTATAGGTGTTGTATTCTCTTCTTGAATCAACATATGGTGTTCAAGTTGGCATGTAAACACTTGTACCTCGCCTTAAAAATCTAATATATATGAAGGACGAACTGATTATTACCTTAATCAACAAAAAAAACACGGAATCAGAGGTTACTTACCTTTGAAGAACCCTCCTAAATAGCCACAAAATGAAGAACTACGATCTAGCAAGCACCATATGATTTCTAGCGCTGAATTTATGTTTTCATCTTAGGTTTTCACCCTAGAATCATGGTGGAAACCTTGGAGAGAATTTAGTAGGGATTAGAAACTGTTTTGGACGAGAAAAATGAGTTACAACGACTTAGAATTGCCTTAAATGCAAGCTAAAGTTTTACACTGACTTTGTGGGTCCCATGGGAGTTTCTTGTGCAGACTTGATGAACGGTTAAATGTTTTCGAAACTAGACTTGTAGATATTCAATTTTTTAGGTATATCACCCCGTAATTCCAAGTATATTTGGAGAAAAGATCAGCTACGTCTGACCTAATTTTAAGCACATTTATGAATGTAACTTGTGATGACCTTTGCCAACTTTTGTTCGACAACTTTCTTGACTTCAAAAAATAACACACGACTATAATACGACTAAAATAACTCATAACATAACCTCCTTATCATGATAAGAACCATAGTCACACCCCACAGTGCATGTTATAACATTCCGAACTTATCGACTTTCAACGAAACTTATTTTCTTCAATTCGTTTAGCTTCTAAGCCTTCTAACCCTCTTGGTACTTGTTATTAGTGATCTTAAAGATTTGTAACCTCCAATGTACCATGATTAACTTACTTTATATACTTTCAAAAATGATCTCATTTTTGAGCTTACATCAATTGTCTTACGGCGTACTCTTACGTATGAAAAAAAGGGGTGTAACATCATTCCCCCCCCCTAGAACATTCATCCTCGAATGTTGACTGATGCGCTTATCAGTCTCATAACCCATAGCTCTTTCGAATATTTTAATATTGTCCTTGCCATCTAGGAAACTATTATGTGAATAAATCCAAAGGTCAGGGCACTCCCCCCTTTAGGCCTCTTTCTCACACCACGACTTGTTGTCAGAATTCTTCCAATCTCGTAACTGTTGCTATCTTCTGTCATGCAGCTTGTACGACTTGGTCCTTGTATGTGCGCCTATGCAACTCTTCTCTCCTTTTTCCTACAGCCTTTAGCCAATCTCTAGGCCTCACTTTGGGAACATATACAGAACTTTGATAAGATGGCCCTATGGGCATCTAAAGTTGTACTGAAGTTCTTCGCTCGGTACTCTGTCGAACTTACAACTATTGCTATATTTTGTTTCATAGACTCGGTTATATATCCTTATGGCTTTACTGCATCTAGATAGGTCATACTATACCATAACTCCTACTTTGGTTTTATTATTATCGAGGTCTGCTACCCAACTTCAGGTTACTCTCTCGCTGCTTATCCTTTATGTATAAATCTAAGTCCTTTAATGCTTCCTCGTTACTATTCATCTTAATAATGACGGCCTAATCTCATATCATACTTTGTAACTTTTATCCATCCATTGTTGATTTACCTTAATGTTGATCCATAATTTACCACTGATAACTTGACACATCTTACGTAATACAATGTCACTAGGGCTCACATTGCATCGGGGAACATGAAAGTGATTTTTCTGATACACCTAGGGACGATTCTATACTTCAATAACCGTATTTCATAGAATCCCAACGCGATTCATCTTATAGGGGTATTCTAATCCTGTGCAATTCATGAAATACCTTTTGTTTAAATCATTACTCAATCAAAGGCCTAAGCGCCATCCTCTTATCTATCACAATTACACCCTTATTCTACTACCAGGGCAGCATTTCATCTCTTCTAATTACTCCTAGTCTTAGACTCCTCTGAGTTTATTCAAGTTGTACCGAGCTTTCTATTACTTACGGAAACCATCAGCTCTCTTGTTTTGATGGGTTTAATCTCGAGGACTTACCTATTCTCGTCACCTTCTCACTCACCTTTTCTTATCCTTACTCCTATCTACCTAAAACCTTGTCGCTCTACCATACTTTATCTTGCAACCTACATATATCTATTTATACTACTCGCAACCTTCCTTTAACTTGCTAGCACCATAGATTTCCTTTCGTGCCTTCTCAGTTGTCTTTAAATGTAAGCAATTACTTTTCCTGGTTGTTCTGCCACTTGTTGCATGAATACTTGGCTTATCTTATTGCGCACCAATACTTGAATTTCCTGTAACTCATATGATCTCAAACATCACCTTTGATTCTTTTGTTTGTTCATTAGCCACGATAGGTGCCACTTTCTTATGGAGTGTATAAATATTGTAGTGAAACTGTTGTTACAAGACCATTTCTTCTTTATTTTACTATGCTTAGGTTGAAGGCTTCTTCATTATTTCCTCAGTCAGTCTTTTGTTGTAGTACTTAAGGGAGACCCTCTGACTCTTGTAAAGCTACGAGCTTATTACATCATACACCTGAAGGAATTTTTGATGTTCTTGCTCACCTGTAATTATCCCTGGTTACTTACCTTCGCTCCCTTGTGCTCGTAGGGTTCCTTCTGAACTGAAATTTTTGATTGTCTTCATAGTGGCACTCTCTTTTATTTCTGTAACACTTATATGGTACCTTTAACTACCCCAACCCCTATATGAATATTTCTCAAGGATTACGATGTCATATCTACGAGACTGAATTCCCTATTTTGGGTTTACTATGTTTATCTTGCACGATTTGCTGATTTATCTGTATCCTCTTGTCTAGACATAATTAGACTCTTCCTGAATCAACTACTAACTACTCGTTGGTCCATTCTCATATCTATATTATGCGTAATCTCTCTTGGGTTATGTCCTTTGTCTTAACTTACCCCTCGCACTGGCTCCTTGCGTATCAAGTGTTCATTTGCACTTATTTATCAATAACATCTAGTGTTGGAACCCTTACTGCCTCTCCCCGGCGTCATTCTTGCATAATGTTCTGGAGTCATATCATATTTGTATGATCTGAATAAATGCAATCTCATTCCTTTCGCCTTTCTATCACATTCTTCCTTTACTATTCCATAGTTACCTGAACCACATAACTCTGACTTAATACCATATTACACCATCTTTCCCCTTTAGGGGAGTACTAACATTTAATGCTATGAAGATTCACCTATAAATGTTTTATCTCTTCATCTTTGGCGTCTTTTTACATCTTCACGGACTCTTACTCACCTTGCGGTAACCCTTCTGTAACAGGGGTAACTGAATTTCTAACGCACGAAGGTGACACCTAGTGTAACTGGCACACATAGTCCCTTAAGCTTAACTCTACTCACAGTGCTTGCTTTAGGGAAGCGTCTTCCTAAATGACCTTTAAAGGTTATTCTTTTGTTGTCCATTCTATTATTGCCGGAACGCTATCTCTAAAATTATCACGATACCGACTATTATCAAATCTTCTGATCCCTAATTCACGTTCAGTTTATCTTGTTCAGTAGCCCATACTGATTTCTATTACTCCGGGGGTCTAACTTAGCCTTCTGGTAATCACGTTCGAGTCACCAACTCATTTCTCAAAATGAGGGTATGACTTTATGGCTTATACAGTTTTATTGTTTCAAGGCTTGTCACCTCTTGTCTTTTCCTTCACTTGACTATAGACTCTGGTATTCTGTCATATTTTGATTTACCGTTATCACCCATTTATCACATCTTACTCATAATATTTTATTTACTCTCTTCATATTCTCCGGCTAATATTTCTGTCTATCACTTTATTCTGAAAACTTCAACAAAATGTTCTTTCACTTTTAGCTCCCCTTGCTTCATCTCACTAGCTCTTCGGGATGCCTAACATTCTCTATTTTGTTTACTAGGGGCGGAAGACATACTAAGCTAAATATGTATCCCTTCTAGGATTTCACTGCCTATCTCCTGAAATTTATGAACATTCTAGAATTCATATCTGACTGTACTATTCTAGAGTGCACCATCTAGGTGTCTCACAAGTAGATCTATTACCAAGTTTGCACTATTCTTTGAAAATGTTAGCTAATGATAACAATCCATGTACTATTTTGGTTTACTCTAACCCGAGTTGGATCCTGATATCCTATTCTTCTCTCAAACTATATCTCATAGCTCCCATATGGCCTAACTGAGATGGGTGTGGCTAATTGTATATATCTCAGTTACTATTGAAAGTAACTCAGAATGCTTATATTTCTCTGTCCGAATTGTAAAAAATAATAATCATCACTAACTGGGTACCTCGTACCCTTCTTCATCTTGCTTCTTTTGCATGTTAAAACTTGTATCTACCTTCTGATTCTCTTGTTTCTTTTTATACCATATGGGTGGATAGATATTCATGCCTTAGGGCTCCTTATCAAAAAGCTTACACATCTTATTACATATATAATATACTGAAGACCTTATATTTACTCATCATAAGCATGATGCAAAATCGAGTTCCTCTAACTTAACTCTTCCACAGCCACATTCAATCTCTTGCCAACGGTCTTCATGGATATAGGTATCATTGTATTAAAAATAAAGTAGAATTTAGGAGTTTGAATTCTTACAACTGAGCTCTACCACATTATCTAGAGTAAGAAGAAAGAGTGACAGTCCTAAATACCCTGTAGCCACCTGTTTATAAGTGTGGTGCACAACACACCTATAAACAAGACTCTACTAGACACGACTTATAGACTCCCTAGGACTGAACTGCTCTGATACCACTTTTGTCACCACCCAAATCAGAGGGCCACGATGGGCACCCGGTGCCTTACTCAACCGAGTATCAACGTAACGTATTTTTTTTATTATACCATCATGGGTAAATGGGCCATAAGGGCCGTCATGAGATAACCAGAATAAAATATAAGGGAATACTCGACATAGGACGACCCAACATGATATACAAACTTATACATGTGACATACGTATAGGATCGAAATGATCATTTGTACACTCAGAACATAGGCCAACAAGGCCATACAATCATTCATATACATGACATGTGTCTACAAGCCTCTAAGAGTACATAAATATCATAACGGTCGGGACAGGGCTACGCCATACCAATCAATACATGTCTAAATTATACTGACCAAATAGGCAACTCCGGAGCAAGTGGAGTCCACCAACACCTCCCGCTGAGCTGATAGCCTAGTATAAGGACTGTCAACCTGTCTATAGGGACCCCGAGCATGAAACGCAGCGCCCCCATGCAAAAGAGACGTCAGTACGTATAAAGTATCGAGTATGTAAGGCATGAACCAAGTATATAAAAGACATGAAAGAAACATGGAGTAAAAAACTCAACCTGTAAGTCTGAATAGCTCAGTGAATCATGAAACATTTATAATGTCATGCATATGTGTATAAATGTTATATCATGCATAGTTATATGCATACATAACATCATCAAGCCTCTGAGGGCATCCCATTATATCATCTCGGCCTCTGTGGGCGAAATCATCAACGTATACTAGCTGATCAAGTGGTGGCGCGTATATAATGCCATAAACTTTCCCCATACCCCATATACATATGATATATGCGTATATAACGACATCTGGTCATAGGTCAATATACATGTATAAATGAATGCAATGCATAATGAAGTAAGTCCGTAAGATCTCTCTGAATGTCATAAGATCAATATGCCTTCGGTTAATATCATGAAATAAACTTTATCAACTTACGTATTTTCTGAGACCCATGAACAACGATATAATAACAGGACACATGGGGAAAGCTTAGCTACATTTGACCTAATTTTCAGCATATTTATAAATGTAACTTGTGATGACCTTTGCCACCTTTTGTTCCACAACTTGCTTGACTTCAAAACATAACACACGACTATCATACGACTAAAATAACCCATAACATTACCTCCTTATCATGTTAAGAACCTTAGTCGCACCCCAAAGTGCGTGTTATAACATTCTAAACTTATCAACTTTTGACGAAACTTATTTCATTCAATTTGTTTAGCTTCTAAGCCTTCTAACCCTCTTGGTACTTGTCATTAATGATCTTAAAGATTTGTAACCTCCAATGTAACATAATTAACATACTTTATGTACTTTCAAAAATGATCTCATTTCTGAGCTTACATCAATTGTCTTACGACGTACTCTTACGTACGAAAATATGGGGTGTAACAGGATAATTTGTTAAAAGTACAATAAAAAGGAAAAGGACTGCAAGGGACTGCGATGACCAAGAAGCTCTACCTTGAATCCCGCGATGAAGAAGCTAACTCTGCCTGAGTCTGATATCTCCAATACCTAGATCTGCACAAAAATATGTAGAAATGTAGTATGAGTACACCACGGTTGATACCCAGTAAGTATCAAGACTAACCTCGATGGAGTAGTGACGTGGTACAAGTCAAGACACCTACTAGTCATAAACATGTGCAGTATATAAGTATAAGGCAAATAATGAAAGCAAGAATCAGTAAATGGCGACAAGGAATGAACAAGTAATATGAACAATAAAAGTAAACAGAACACCGTTAAAGTACCAGTGAGACCACATACGGAAAACAATTGACAACCAAATAATCAGCCTAACACAAATCTCCCAACAAAGTTACTCCGAGATACATCGACTCATAATTACAAGTCACGAGTCCCAAATCACCAATCATATGCTCATGGAACCTCGTGCCCATATTATAAATCATAACGCACGGACGACTCACATGCCAATACCTCAATCTGCCCGGCATCGTCACATGCTCAATATCATAATCCACCCGGCATGGTCACAGGCTTAATATCATAATCCGTCTGGCGTGGTCACAAGCTCAATATCATAATGAAAGCATGTATACAAGAATACATGTGCGAGATCAAAAAATGTCTAAGTTTCATACTCCTGAACTGGTACAAGTGGAATGCTACGATGTATGCTTGTGCGAGTGTACTTTTACAGTACAAGTCAACAAGCAATATCAAAGACATCGAGTGGCTCATTGGAAGAAACACAACAAGTCACGTAATGTGCATATCACACACAAGGCAAATCACACCATCAGACGAATATCATCAATATTATGTCCCCCGAGCCGTCACATATCATCCCTGATATAGCCACCCTTATCTCTCCGTATTGGCAATATCATAATAGTCACCCTTATCACTCTGCCTAGACATTTAACACAATAGCCACCCGTATCACTCTGCATATTAGCCACCCGTATCACTACGCATATTAGCCACCCGTATCGCTCCGCCCAGACAATATATTAATAGCCACCTATATCACTTCGCACAATTAACAACAATGAGATGCCACCCTTATGCTCCGCATAACAACAATCAAACCACACAACAAATCACATGTGCTAACATCATAACACCATGACATATCAGCTCGTAGCACAAGTGCCCATAGGCCACAACCTTTTCAAAACAACAATACCGATGTCACCACAACACATAGCCCACTGCTCAACCACGATGTGAACAAGAATCTCAATAATAACAGAATGAAACGGAAAATAATTCAACAATGAAGGATACTCCATAAAACAACAACTTCACCTAAAACAGGTTAATAACTCTCGATAAGTCCATCTTCCATTACTTGCTTATGAATGAATTTAACAATGAAAGGCATGATGTATACTAATAACTTCAATTGAACACATATAAAAGTAACTCAACAATAATAGGTAGAACATGTACTAACAACTTTGGTTAAAGCATAATAAACTTATCAATGAAAGATATAGCATGTAATAGTAACTTCAATTAATACACATAAGAGTAAATACGGCAATGGAATCTAGAGCATGAAATAACAGCTACAATGTAAGCATATACGAATGAATTCAACAAGGAAAGATATAATAAGTAATACCAACTTCTAATTAAATGCATAAAGTAACCTAAGAGTCTAACCAGTCGATTATTCCACATATAAGCCTGGCACACACTCGTCACCTCATGCGACTTTAACATAACTCAAACAAAACAATCAATCCAAATCCTAAGGGGTAGTTCCCCCACACAAGGTTAGGCAAGATGTTTACCTCAAAGAATCTAAATCCGTACTCGAAAATTACCTTCTCGTGTGAAACAACCTCCAGACAGCTCGGATCTAGCCAAAATAACTTAATATCATAAATAAAAACCATAGAAAATAATTTCCAAAAATAAAGCTTCAATCTTTAATGAAAACCAAAAAGTCAACCCAAAAGGTCAACCCCGGGCCCGCACCTCGGAACCTGACAAAATTTATAAAATCCGAATATCCATTTTCATATGAGTCCAACCATATCAAAATTTTCCAATTCCGACATCAAATCGGCCTTCAAATCATCATTTTTGTGTTTTAGAAAGGTTTTACCAAAACACCCAATTTCTCCAATTCAAATCACTAATTTAATGATAAAAACAAAGATGGAATTATGAAATATAACCAAATCTAGGTCAAGAACACTTACCCCAATTTAAAGCATAAAAATCTCCTCTAAAATCACCCAAATCCGAGCTCTCTAACTCTAAAAGTGATAAGAATATCATAACCCTCGAAATAGAGTACTTATAAGTCTTCCCAGGCGTTCCTCTTTGCGATCGCGGAACAAGATTCGCGATTGCGAAGCACAAAAATACTGCCTAGAGAAAACAAGCTCTGCGTTCGCGGCACATACCACACGAACAAGATGAACAATGAGGTAAAACTTCATGAACGAATCCAAAACCTTGCAAACACGATGAGTAATATTCTACCAGTCCCCAGCTTTATTACGCGAACGCGGAAGCATAGACGCGATTGCGAACAACAACCATCTGAACATTCACGAACGCGTCTCCATAGTCGCGTCCGCGTTGAACAAAATCACTGAGCTCCAAGAATCACTTCACGATCGTGATCGTTGCCTCATCTACGCGATCGCGAAAAACAACTGAAACACCAGACAACCAGCAACCCAAACATGGGCGAAATGGCGGGAAACTCATTCGAATTACACCCGAGGCCCCCAGGACCCCGTCCGAACATACTAACAAGTTCCATAACATAATGCAAACCTGCTCCGGGCCTCAAATCACATCAAACAATATCAAAACTATGAATCATACCTCAATTCAAGCATAATGAACTAATGAACTTCCAACTTCTCAAAGTAATGCAGAAACATATCAAACCAACCCGGAATGACCTCACATTTTGCATTTAAGTCCCAAGTGACACAACAGAGCTATAACAACACCCAGAATCACAATCCAAACTCGATATCAACAAGGACAACTCCCAGTTAAACCTTTCAACCTTCCAAACCTTCAACGTTCGCCCAAAATAATATTAAATCAACCATAGACCTCCAACTCCAAATCCGGACAAATGCCTAAGTCCAAAATCACCATACAAAGCTATTGGAATCATCAAAATACCATTCCAGAGTCATCTATATAAAAGTCAAACTCCGGTCAAGTCTCACCACTTAAGCTTCTAAAATAAGATTCATTCTTCTGAATCAATTCTGAATCGCCCGAAAATTGAAACAGGCCATACACGCAAGTCATACTACACAACACAAGGCTTCTCAAGACCTTAAACCACTGAATGAAATGCTAAATCTCAAAATGCCCGGTCGGGTCGTTACATATATCCTAACAAACTAGGAAACAAAAATAAGGAAACTTTCACTCCTTCTCCTATGTCTTGGCCGCCCCCTTGAGCTGACTTGGGCACCAAGTTAGCTCATTTGTGTGCTGATTTAGGCACCTAATTTAGGCCCTCTTGGCTGATGCTTGGACCCCAATGTACCTCCTCTTGAACTTGGACTTGGACCATGAAATGAGTGAGGCACTTAGCTAAATCCTCTCCATAATTCTTGAGCTTTTCTTCCACAATTAGTACCTTCCTTATCTCCCATTGAAGCCTAACAACTTTGTATTGCTTTTCCTTAGCTTGAGACCTTGTGAATGGCCTTCTTGGTGCATCTAAAGCTTTGTCCTTGTCCGTGGAGATATCATATATATACTTCACGAGCTCTTCTTCGATTCTTGATTGTTGTGGATCTCAAGAGATTATATACCCAAGGGAATTGATCCTTGGAACGAATCGTAGAGTGATTCTTTCCAAGAATAAGTGTGGAGCTTTCATTGATTTACCTTTACTTGTGGTATTGATAAAGCTTTTCTCCGCTGAGTAGATCATTTCTTTAATTCGATCAACCAGAAATAAATCCCTTGATTTCGGAAGTTAACCACCTTCCTTTGATAGATAAATCTTTAGTGCAAATTTAAACCAATCTTGACTTCCTCTTTGGTCCTTCCTCTAATATCTTCCATCAATCCGCTGTCAGATCCTCGAAAGATATTTCACTTATTCTTCTTTACTCCTTCCTTTCCTGTCTTTTATCGCTAGTATTTGGCAATCTTCCTTTTCTTTTGCTCTTTTCTTTCCTTTGCTTCTGGAGTATTTCCGCATTCAAAAGCTATGTTATTTTTCATCATTAAAATGTGGATCTAACATATCATTAATTGAGAACTCGCTTATTTTAAGATTATGAAACTAAACTTTTAGTTAAAGTTTGTAAGAGCTTACTTGATCAAGAAATGTAAGGTATGATTGAGTTTAATAATTGCTTACAAAATTTCTTGAGAAATTATCATTGAATCCATGAGAGATTAGTGGAGTCACATTGAATGTATTATTGTAAGGGAGGATTGCATATGGAGGTAAAAATGGTAGGTTCGGTTCATGGCTAAGTATCACCAATAAAATCATTAAACATCCCTAACTTTAAAGACAAGCAAAAAAAGTTCTTTCTATAACATAGAATTTGTAAAATTAAGGAGCATAGGAACACGATATATTTGATAAAGAGATAATAAAAGGAGAATAATGGGCTTGAGGTAAAGGTGTAACCATGGAAGAAGGGCTGAAAGAGTCAATTTAAATTGAGTTAAAAGAATGCCATAATGATAAACATGAAGAACAAAAGGAAGTATTGTAATAGTAAGGAAAGAACTAGGCCCATATAACATGAGCGAGCTTGTATATTTTCATAAATCTCTAGTAGCAAAGTTCAGAGGAGCAACAACAAAGCAAGAAGTTCATCCATTTAAGTTGAAGTAGTTTCAGTACTTCATCGATTTTAGTTGAACTAAACGATTGATCGATATTTTTATTTGATCAAGATCCCCTTGCAATTGTTCATGCGATATCGAGTATGCTAAAGCAAATCTCAAACGCTCATAATTAAATCTCTCAATTATTTTTCTTTTATTCTATTGTAAACTCTCAAAAGTCTTACAAAGCTCAAACGATCTAACTGTCGAAAACATTTGTAATCATTCCAACTAGTCAATCCGATCTGGCTTCTTGACTCTCTCTTCTCTAGTTGGTCACACCATCTACACATAGTTTAAACAAGAAAGGGTCATTCCAAAAATAATTGTTTTCCTCACCTTGAAGCTTCCTTCTTTAATCATGAGAAAGGTCATGCGGCAACCATCCACTAGCCAAAATGTTGGCTATATCAGCATACCAAGGCGGTCTTTTATAGACCGTAGCAATGGAGAAAATTTGTTCATCTGGGAACTCTTCCCTTATTTCCACTCTCTCTACCGGAGGTCACTGAAGTCAAATAGATGATTTGCGACTTGATTTTCAGTGACTTTCCTATCCTTGATCTCTAAGTCAAACTCTTAGAGCAACAACGCACACCGCATCATAAGCGGCTTGGACTTCTACTTACTCAGCAAATATTTCAAAGCCGAGTAATCAGTGTGAACAATCATATTACTCCCCACAAGATATAATCCAAACTTGTCAAAAGCAAAGACCACAACAAAGAACTCTTTCTCGATAGTGGCATAGTTTACTTGAGCATCATTCAATGTCCTACTTGCATAGTAGAAGGGCCTAAACATCTTATCTTTCCTTTGCCCCATAACTGCTCCCACATCCACATCACTAGCATCGCACATTATTTCAAATGGCTGGCTTCAATCAGGCGTCACCATAGTATGAGCACTAACAAGTTTTTCCTTTATCAATTCGAATGCCCTTAAGCACTCCACAGTGAACAGAAACTTGACATCCTTTGCTAGCAATGCAGTCAATGGTTTTGTAATGCTGGAAAAGTGTTTGATGAACCTTCTATAGAACCCATCATGTACCATGAAACTCCTTATGCTCTTCACAAATGTCGGTGGAGGAAGTCTAGAAATTACATCAGCCTTTATTCCATCGACTTCAATGCCATGTTCAGTCACTTTGTGGCCCAGAACAATTCCTTTCTTCACCATAAAATGACATTTCTCCCAGTTAAGAACCACGTGAGTGGATTCGCAACATTCAAGCACATGCTCCAAGTTTATCATGCAGTCATCAAAATCATCACCAAATAGAGTGAAATCATCGACGAATACCTCTAGGCACTTCCCGTTCAGATCTAAGAAGATAGACATCATGTACCTCTGAAAAGTGGTTGGTGAATTACATAACCCAATTGGCATCCTCTTATAAGCAAAAATACTTGCAGGTCAAGTGCAAGTAGTCTTCTTAAAACCTTCTGGGGCAATGGGTATCTCATTGTAGCCTGAATACCCATCTAAGAAATAGTAACAACCATGTCCAGCCACTTTCTCGAGCATCTGATCAATAAATGGGAGTGGGGAGTGGTCTTTCCTTATTGCGTCATTCAGTCTCCTATAATCAATGCACATTCTCCCCCCTGTGATTGTTTTGGTTTGGATGAATTCATTGTCTTTATTCTTCACCACTGTCATTCCCTCCTTCTTAGGCATAACTTGTATAGGACTGATCCATTGGCTATCGGATATGGGAAAATCACCACCGCATCTAAAGCTTGATAATCTCCTTGTGCACTACCTCCTCAAATTCTTTATTCAACTTGCATTGGGGTTGCATTACTGGCTTGCTATTCTCTTCTAGCAAATTTTTGTTCATGCAAATTGCTGGGCTGATTCCTTGAATATCATCTATGGTCCAACCAATGTCCTTCTTGTACATTCTCAGCATCTCCACCATCTTTTGTTCTTGTGCACCTATCAAGTAAGCATAAATAATTACAACAAAATTGTTAGTTTAAAGAATAGCATATTTCAAGTGAGTATGGAGGACTTTCAATTCCACACTAGGCTTAGACGCCTTCTTTTTGAGTTATTCCTCATCAACCACTTGATCCTCAGTCTTAAGAGCTTCAAACTCTTTCTTTACTTCAGGATCTTCATCCTCCACTATGCTAGACTGCGTAATACACCTCTTTATAGTGTCCCCCACAAGCTTATCAAGCTTATAATTTTTAGGCAATTCCACAACAACATCAATTGTGAAACACGAGTAGGCAGATGCCTCATCACTGGTGTATTTCATCGTTCTCTTCATTTGGAACATCACTTTCGCGTTACCCACTCTGAGCATAATATGCCCCTCATGGATATCAAGAATTGCTCTACATGTACAAAAAAAAGGCCTCCTTAGAATTAGAGGCACCTCCTTGTTCACTTCCATGTTCACCACAATAAAGTCTACGGGGAACACAAACTTGTCCATCAGTACTAGAATATTGTTGATGATTCCTTCAAGCAAAATGGTGATCTGGTCAGCTAGTTGTAGGGACACTAGTATAGATTTGATCAGTCCAAGCTCACCTTCAAGTTTCCTGAACACAGACAAAGGCATTATATTTATAGAAGCACCAAAGTCACATAGGGCCTTGTCGAATTTCTCACTCCCCAACGAGCATGGTATGGTGAAGCTTCCTGGGTCCCCACACTTTTGAGGAATTTAATTTTGTATGCACTATAGTGGGCATTCAGCTTGGCCATTGTTGTCTCCTCTAACTTCCTTTTGCTGGAAAAGATTTCCTTCAAGAAATTAGCATAAACAGGCCTCGAAGTGAGAACCTCTGTGAAGGAAATGTTCACATATAGTTGCTTGAGCATCTCCAATAACCTCCTAAAGAACTTGTCTAATTTCTCCTGCTTTATCTTTTAAGGGAATGGTAGGGCTATCATGTGACTGCTTTCTTCAATCTCCTTAGGTACCCTACTACTCTGTTCTTCACTCTTTTGCTCCTCTAGTGTATCAGTCTGCTTGCTCACCACCTTGGATCTAGTTTTCATAACTGGATCAACCAATATTTTATCACTTCTCAGAGATACAACTTTGATTGTTTCCTTCGGGTTCTTCTCTGTGTCAGAGAGTAGAGTCCCAAAGCCCTCTCAGATAAAATGTTTGCAATCTGTCCAATCTGTCTTTTTAAGTTCCCGATGGTTGTGCCCTGTTCCCGAATGGTTGTGTCCTGAGTCTCAAATTTCTCAACTTATTTGTTGATGAACACCTTCATTAGATCCTCTAGACTCGAGTAGTTAGGTTGTTGAGTCTAGTACTGTTGCCTCTGCTGATTTTGAATACCAGGAGGTCCTTGCCCTGGTGCTCTAGGATTTTGCTGCTGCCATGAATTTAGACTACCACTTAAAGAGCTCCACGAGAAACCTGGATGTCTCTATCCTATGGAATTGAAGTTATTACCTCCTTGATAGCTACCATTGCTGAAGTTTCCTACTGTATTCACTTCTTCCTCTGCAACGAAGGTCTGACACTCATGTATTGGGTGTCCCATTCCACAAATATCACATCCTGACTGTGGTTGACCATGTATCTGGGCCAGTATCAGATTCTTGATGTCTTTAGCCATAGCTTCTATCTAGGCATGCATTGCAATAGATGATTCTACTTAGTGCACACATGTTGACCTTCTTCGATCACCTTGGTCAGTAGGCCATTGATCTGCATCTTCAGATAGTTCATTCAGAAGCGTGACAAACGCTTCTGGAGTTTTCTTCATAAGTAGGCCTCCCACTGCACTATTTAGTACCCTTCTTGATGCAGGAGTTAAGTCATCCCAGAAATCCTGGAGTTGCATCCATTCCTCCATCCCATTATGAGGGCATCATCGTAGAAGCTCCTTAAACTGTTCCCAAGCATCGAATACAATATCTCCTTCGCCAGAATTAAAATTATGAATCTCCATTCACATCTTTTCATTCTTAGCAGCAGAGAAGTACGTGTCTAGAAATTAGTAGCCATCTCTTCCCACATACGGATAGACCCTGTAGGTACACTCTGTAGCCACCGTTTTGCATCATCCTTTAGTGAGAAAGGAAATGCTCTGAGTTAGATAGCATTGTGTGATGCTCCATCATAGTGGAATGTGTTCATGACCTCATCAAAGCCCATAAGATGATTGTTAGGATCTTCGTTGGGTTTTCCTCTGAAGATACAATTATTCTGAATGGTCTGGATAGGTCACGATCCAAAATCCAACTAGTCATGATGGCACATAATCCAACCCGCAAGGTAAGCCAATTAACAGTCTACACATCTCAAATAAGAAACATAAGAGCCAATGAATAAAATAACTGAACTTCTATACAAAATTCCAAGGATTGGTAGTACAAATCATGAGCTTTTAAGACTTATAATTTATAAAGCTGGTATGAAATAAGTACATCATCTGTTCAAAATATACATAAATAGATTTGAAAATATAGAGCTACCAAGGACAAGTGGCAGCTATAACCGGAATGCAGGTACCTATTCAATGCCAGCTCATGCCATATACAGCAACATCAGCTCCAAAATCTGCATGCAAAGTGTGGAAGTATAGTATGAGTACAACTGACTCCATGTATTCAATAAGTAACAAACATAACCTTAGGTTGAAAACAGTGATGAGATCAGAAGAAGGTCGGTGACCAACATCAATAACCAATAACAGTTCATAGCAGTATAGTGAAGCCAATAAAGGTATATAATAACGGAAATATATGCTCAGCTTTATCACAGTTACGGAAAACTAGGCATGTTTTTCAAGTAAAATAGTCAATTCCAAATCTCACCACTGAGAAACAGATAAACATAAGTTATCAAAAGAACTGGATTCCCAATTCACAACACCAGATATGAATTTCTGTTACCAATTAGCATAAGGAATATACATCTCTATGCCTACATGTCAAATATATATGTCAAATCACAAATGTCACATTACAACCTAGCTTGAGGAAAATGCATCTCTATGCCTACATGCCAAGTATCTATGTCTAGTAATCAAATGCTATGTCAATGTATATCATGAGGAAGGTACATTTCTATGAATAAATATCAAATAAACATGTCAAGAACTCAGTTTCACAATGAAATCATTAAGACACACAATCTTAACACACTCCAGTTGCCTAGCTCAAATGCTATATCAACGTTACCATAGATCCATCAAAATAATCACACTTAGAATTGTATGACTATCTGGCATAATTTCCCATCATCAAAGCACGTATATGAAATAATGTTCCTGCGCTCACTGCTGGCATGTCAGACTCCGGAGGGGCGGATACTACCCAAGTACTAATCATAATCACTTAGCACAAGTGGTGGGGCTTGGTGCCCCCGTAGCCTCAAATCGGTATAGCTAGCCCAATATGGGGCCTAGCATACGCGTCACTCAATATCAGTATAACCGTTGCGGAGTGCAACCTGATCCAAATGTCAATATAAATACGGGTCTATGGCCCACATCAGTCATCTATCCGCTCAAGTCTCAATATGCAAACATCTCACAGAAACATAACATATCTATATAACATGGAATATCACCATATGCCTCAATAACAATCCAAACTCGTGTCACGTGCAAAGACACTGATAACATGTGCGACAACATATCAAAAGTGCTCAGAGACAGATATATAACATGCGGATGTAACTATTGTGACTGTACAGTATGACTACGGCTAAGGAAAATAGCTCAACATGACAAAAATAGACCAATCATGTCTCGAACAATTAAGTAGGTGGCCAAGACAAGATTTCTAGAATGAATAATTTCCAACGTAGTCACATAAATGGAGACAACATGAAATCAAAGAAGCGTGATACCAAAACAAGGCATATAATAGCCTACAAACTACTTGAATCATGAATACCTCGGTGCACGGATCAGCACCCGTCACCTGGCACGTGCGTCATCCCCAATCCATCTCAGTTATCATATTTCTCACTGATATTTACCCTCAAATCCAAGTTTAGATAAGTTACTTACCTTAAGCAAGCCAAATCAAATACCGAGCAAGCCAACCAATACTCAAGAAACACCATCCTGTGTAGATCAACCTCCGAACGGCTCGAAACTAGCCAAGACCAACTCAACATCATCAAATAATGCAAAAAGAAACAAACTAAAATAATAAAAGGTCGAATCTTTACTCAATTACTCAAAGTCAACAAAAATGTCAAACCCGAGCTCGCATCACGGAACCCGACACAACTCACAGATTCTGACAACCCATTCAATTACGAGTCCAACCATAAAAATTTCACTCAAATCCGACTCTGAATCGATNAAACTAGCCAAGACCAACTCAACATCATCAAATAATGCAAAAAGAAACAAACTAAAATAATAAAGGTCGAATCTTTACTCAATTACTCAAAGTCAACAAAAATGTCAAACCCGAGCTCGCATCACGGAACCCGACACAACTCACACATTCTGACAACCCATTCAATTACGAGTCCAACCATAAAAATTTCACTCAAATCCGACTCTGAATCGATGTTCAAAACACAAAAATTCACTTTAGGAAAGTTAAGACAAAAAACCCCAATTTCTATTTTGAAATCATCAATCAAATACCAAAAACGAAGATGGAATCACAGAATATAATCAAAATTGAGTAGAAAATAATTACCCTAATCCATGTGGTGAAAATCCTCTCAAAAATCGCTTAAATCTAAAGTCTCCAACTCAAAATATGACCAAATGAACAAACCCTTGATATGATAAGCTTATTCCCAGACATTTTGCATTGCGAACATTAGGCCACTTCTGCAGCGTCGCTTCTGCGACAAATAGCCCGCTTTTGCAGAAACCACTGAAAGTCCTCCTTTACGCACTAGCGTAAAAAGCCCCGCTCTGCGCAAATGCAAGTGTGACACCAAACCCCGCTTTTGCGCACTTCTTTGCTTCTACGATCATAGCTACCACTTCTACGCTACCGCAAATGTGCTCCAATTCCCACTTCTGCAAACTCCTATCCCAGCTCCTTTTGCACTTCTGCGCTATGACTGCAGCATCTGCGGCTCCGCACCTGTGCCCATATTTCCACTGGCGCGGTCACACTAAAACTTAGCCAAAACCAACATTAACCAATAAGTTCCAAAATGATCTGAACCACGTCTGAAACTCACCCAAGCCCCTCGGGACCCATCCTAACATACCAACAAGTTCTAAAACATAACACGGACCTACTCGAGACCTCAAATCACACATAACAACATCAAAACGACGGATCGCACCTCAAATCAATCATAATAAACTTTTGAACTTTCAACTTCCAAAAGTCGTGCCGAACCATATCAAATCAACTCGGAATTAATTCAAATTTTGCACACAAGCTCCAAATAGAATAACGGACCTAGTCCAACTCCCGGAACAATAATCCGAACCCGATAACATCAAAATTAAATATTGGTCATACTTATGAATATTCCAAACCTTCAAGTTCCCAACATTCGCCAAATAGTGTTGAAACCTTCTAAAAACATCCAAATACAAATCCGGGCATACACCCAAGTCCAAAATCACCATCCGGACCCAACGAAACCATCGAAACTCCGATTCGAGGTCAATATACAAAATCAAACTCGATCAACTCTTCTAACGGAAAGCTTCCTCGTTGAGAATCATTCTTCCAAATCAATCTCGAATCACCTAAAACCAAAAATTGATGATTCACACAAGTCATAATACATCGTATGAAACTACGTACACAAGACTGCAAACAGCTGAACGGAATGCAAATACTCAAAATGACCGGTCGGGTCTTTACATTCTCCCCCACTTAAACATATATTCGTCCTCGAATGTGCCAAGAGTCATTCCAAAGACAACCAATCACTGTGAAAACTCAACAAGCACATGCCCGTGGGTGATCCCTTGTCACCCCAATCAATATAAGTTTGACAACACAACCTAACTGTAGATCCTTTCTTCAACTTTAGCCCATAAACCTTGGAATCAAATCTCCAACGTCTGGAATCCATTACAAGACCCGATTCTCATATCTACACATTGTATAATTATGAACGAATTGTACCAAGCCATAACCACAACCCAGAATGTAAACACACGATATACCACATGACTCAGATACTCAAAAACAAACCTCTGTACCGATAATAAACCTCATATCAACAAAAACCTCATTCCAAACCTTCATACACTTCCAATGGTGGTTGAAGCACGTAGAAACTCATTACTACTCATTAGATCGACAAGTCATGGAGCTCTCTCTCGTCAGACAAGAGCCATAGCCAAATTCTAAACCGATCAGTGACATTATCCTTCAAAATATACCGCAATCAAATCTGATAGTACTCATTCCAGGTCTAATAACCTTGTCTCATCAAATACAAGCTTCTCTACTGACATGCCACACCAATACTACCTAGTGCCACAAACCGTTCAATCCGTGTACTAATAAGCAACCACAAATGTACCCAAAATGGAAAATGACTCAGATTAGAGAACCGTTCCACAAGCTCAACAAGTACTACCACAAGCGCAATGCCATAAACCCCCCACACGAAGGAGAACCAAAAAACATGATAAAACACAAAGGATCATATCCTAACATAACTTTGCCGCAGTGCATGACCCAAACCAAGCACCGGTCCACATGAAATACCTCGATCCATAATGCTCAAAATCAACATCCATGCACATATAAACAACAAATACACAAAGCGCATGACCATAGCCATGGAGAAATGGATGGCACAATATACCATAAATAGGAAAGACCTTAACTAAGGCACAATCAGCCATTCAACACCCCTAGAACCATCTCACTCGAATTTCGTTGCAAGGCCCAAATAGAAATGCATCATGTGTACGATCAGTCAACAGTCTCACAACCCATCGTAGCATAGAAGAGTAACACATAGAACATTTCAGAACACGGACAAGCTCAACTCCAACTAAATGACACACCCCTCAACGGTAACAGTGCTGAGTCAACAAATCCGACATGGTGTAGAATACACATCCTCATTGGGCCTACAAATCGGCCCCCAAATCAACTCCAGTCATCCACAATTAGATAAATAATCCTCCAAAAATCCACAATAACCTAACCATAACACATACTATTAGCTGGCTAACTTGGCCATATCTTTGCAGTTTGTAACCAAGAAACAAATGTCTCTGAGACTCCCCGTATCCAAACCACAAGAATACAAAAGAATCACTAGATTTGATCCCACCTCCACCACATAAATAACTGAAAAGCCTTCGTACATAATCCTTCCATGAGCAATACTTCCATAATTCTTCCATGCCACATAGCAAAATCCGAATATCAGCAGTCGATCAACCAGGTGAGCATCGCATTACCAATGAAGCATCCGTAAGTTAAAACACAAGGCGCTCTTCTGAAATACACAGTCTTCTCAGGTGATACCAAATAGTGCTAGCATTCTTCTAAATACCTGAAACTGTCCATGCTGTCTAGAACTCATGACCTTCCTTTCCAAATTGAACCACAAACTAGTACATGCAAATGCCAATCCCACACGATGCACCGCATCTATCATACCATCAAATAAAATATGAAGATCCAGTTATCAACTCTAAGCCACAAGCCGGAGTACATACTCAATCAGTCAGAAACCTATTACTTGACTCCCATCCAAGAGAAAATTACAACACGCAACATACCTCTCATACCTATAGAAAATATCCATCCAAGTCATAGTAGAAATCATCGAGAGCACTTCAAAATCCATTTGCACATAACCAAGACATCAGAACTGATCCCCTCTAACTCAACCAAGCCACGCAAGTCGCCAAGCCCAATTGTATTGCCATGTAACACCCATAAAGCCTCACCACATTATAAGATCTAAAAGAACCGATCATTTCCATTACCACGCTGATCTAATCTCCCACCAAGTTGTCCTATTTCTCCGAGCTCCTTCCGAATTTCCTTTAAGTAAACACTCCTCCTTGCCAGTACACTTTTATCTTTAACCAAAGCTCACCATAAGAGATAATAGCATGAATCCATGTCGCCCTGAAGCCCATAAACTACTGTATTCCCTCTTAAGCACCCCAAAAGTACCACAAACGAGACTCTCACTCTAAAGAGACCTTATGTGGATTTGAAGTTGTTTCCTTAACCTCTCTGATACTGAAATGTAGAATCCATAATGATATAGAAGTAGCACAAAACCCAACACCATCCAATGCCATCTCAGATCTTGGCTTTTTACAAATTTGAAAATTTCTCAAATACCATCTATGAATCTTGAACTCATCGGAACCTTATCGAGAGCATCCACCCTATTAAAATCTCAATGCACCACAAAAACGAATTGAATGGCCTGTGCCCCATCTTAAGACAACTGACTAAATCCCTGCTCCATGCACACTACATCCGTCACTAATAACAAACTCAAATCCTTCCATGATTTCCATATACCCATAAAGTGTAATATATCCGATATCCAGAAATTTCCTTACTCGAGTCATCTTTAATCTCAACCTCTGCAAGTCATAGTTGATCCATTAACATACCTCAGATCGAAATCAATACAACACATAACTATGCAATCTGATCGTCGACAGTGGGCTCGCCCATTTGGCTCAAAGCCATAGAACAATACATCATATAACTCATAATACCCATACTCTATTACTGTCATAATCCTGCACTGCAATTCAACTAAATCCTTCATACTCTCATGCAACACAAACCATAAAATGCCTCAAATCATCTGCTAAACTCGCATTCATCCTCGTGACAGTAAAGTCAACTTCCTCAATCGATCCAAACTCAAATCTCAACACATATAACCCACTGGTAGAAAGAAACTCTCCATACAACATCATAAGGATCACACATCCATATACTACCCTGCAGGAGATAACCCACCTATTTAGCCTCAAATTGGCATTTCACTCCGCCCTACCATGGCCACAACCATCATGCAATAACTAAATCTTCCTGAGTCTAAACTCGCCAACAAGACATAAGAATCTACTTCATCCCATAATGAACAACATGAAAGATCCCTCAATACGCTCACAACTCGAGACTGTACAACACATCAAGACAGAGATCAAGCATCCAATAGTCCTTTTTTACATCCCAAGCAACCCTTCTCGTCACCTCAAAGACATATGAACACATCCCGCAGTCACCTCATATTCATCATATAGCTATCCAACCACTCACCGAACCATAAATCACGCTTCTAGAGTTACCACCCAAAATATAAGCCCAAAAGCACATGTTTACACAACTGAATCTACCGAGCCCAAGCTACGGCTCAACCCTAGCCTCAAGTCCTCCATACTGGCCCATCACCAGAAAACAATAAACACATATCGCACCTCATCCATGGAATCACAAGCCGTCGATGCACGGCTGATACCGAGCGCTCACATACGCTCATGAGTGAGTGGAAGGAATTTAAGGAGATACATTTTAAGCTGAATCAATGTCGCACGATAAGGAAAGAAATATGGGAAGTTTATCCTAGATTCCCAGCAGCCTCTCGAAGATAGGTATGGATGTTATGTACCAATCCATAAGACTCTACTAGACACTTGCTCATGAATCGAAGAACCTATGAACCTAGAGCTCTGATATCAACTTGTCACGACCAAAAATCTAACTATTCGTGATGGAACCTATCCCCAACCCTTTAGGTAAGCCAATTAACAGTCTACACATATCAAATAAGAAACATAAGAGCCAAAGAATAAAATAACTTAACTTCCATAACAAATCTCAAGGATTAGTAGCACAAATCATTAGCTTCTAAGACGTAGAATTTACAAAGCTGGTATAAAATAAGTACATCATCTTTTCGAATATACATAAACAAATTTGAAAATCTAGAGCTACCAAGGACAAGTGGCAGCTATAAACGGAATGCAGGTACATCTTCAATGCCAGCTCCCGCCATATACAGCAACATCAGCTCCAAAATCTACACGCAAGATGCGAAAATGTAGTATGAGTACAACCGATCACATGTACTCAATAAGTAACAAACCTAACCTTAGGTTGAAAGCATTTATGAGCTCGGAAGAAGGTCGGTGACCAACATCAATAGCCAATAACAATTCATAACAGTATAGTAAAGTCAGTAAAGGTATATGACTCAAGAGATATATGCTCAGCTTGATCACTATTATGGGAAAGTAGGCATGTTTTTCAAGTAAAAGAGTCAATTCCAAATCTCACCACTGAGAAACAACTAAACATGAGTTTATCAAAGGAATTGTATTCCCAATTCACAACACCAAATAAGAATTTCCATTACCAATTAGCATGAGGCATATACATCTCCATGCCTACATGTCAAATCATAAATGTCACATTATTGTCTAGCATGAGCAAAATGTATCTCTATGCCTACATGTCAGGTATACATGTCAAGTAATCAAATGTCATATCAATGTCTAGCATGAGAAAGGTACATCACTATGCCTATATGTCAAATAAACATGTAAAGAACTCAATTTCACAATGAAATCATTAAGTACACACACTCCAGGTGCCTGGCTCAAATGGCCCAACAACATTACCATGGATCCATCAAAATAATCACACTTAGAACTGTATGGGTGCCTGGCATAACTGCATATCATCAAATCACGTATATGAAATACTGTGCATGTGCTCACTGCTGGCATGTCAGACTCCGGAGGGGCGGATCCTACCCAAGCGCTAATCATAATCACTTAACCCAAGTAGTGGGGCCCAGTGCACGCGTAGTCTCAAATCAGTATAGCTTAGGCCAATATGGGGCCTGACATACTCGTCACTCAAAATTAATATAACTGTTGCATAGTGCAACCTGATCCAAATGTCAATATAAATACAACTCAATGGCCCATATCAGTCATCAATCCGCTCAAGTCTAGATATGCAAACATCTCACAGAAACATAACAAATCTATATAACATAGAATATCACCATATGCCTCAAATATAGTCTAAATTTGTGTCACGTGCAAAGACATCGATAACATGTGAGAAAGTATATCAAAAGTGCTCAGAGACAGACATATAACATGCGGATGTAACTATCGTGACTGTAGAGTATGACTACGGTTAAGGCAAATAGCTCAACATAGCAAAAATGGCCCTATCATGTCTCAAACAATTAAGCAGGTGGCCTAAACATGATTTCTAACATGAATAATATCCCACGTAGTTACATAAATAGAGAAAACATGAAATCAAAGAAGCATGATAGAAAAAGAAGGCATATAATAGCCTACAAACTAACTAGATCATGAATACCTCGGTGCACGCAACCGCGCCCATCACCTGGCACGTGCGTCACCCCCAATCCATCTCAGTTATCATAGTTCTCAGGGATATTTACCCTCACATCCAAGTTTAGATAAGTTACTTACCTCATACAAGCCAAATCAAATATAGAGCAAGCCAACCGAAACTCTAGAAATGCCATCCTACGCAAATCAACCTCTGAACGACTCGAAACTAGCCAAAAGCATCTCAAGATCATCAAATAATGCCAAAGAAAACAAATCCAAACGATAAAGGTCAAATCATTACTGAATTACTCAAAGTCAGCCAAAAAGTCAAACTCTAGCTCGTATCTCGAAACCCGATACAACTCACAAAATTTGATTACGTGTCCAACCATATAAATTTCACTCAAATCTGACTCTGAATCGATGTTCTAACCTCAGAAATTCACCTTAGGAAAGTTTAGACAAAAAAACCCAATTTCTCTTTTGAAATCATCAATCAAATGCCAAAAACGAAGATGGAATCATCGAATATAATCAAAATCGAGTAGAAAACACTTACCCCAATCCATGATAAAAATCCTTTCCAAAACTGCTTAAATCTGAAGTCCCCAGCTCAAATATGACCAAATGAACAAGCCCTCGATATTATAAGCTTCTGCCCAGACATTTCCCATTTACGAACATAAGGCCGCTTCGGCAGCGTCGCTTCTGTGACAAATAGACCTCTTCTGCGAAAACCACTAAAAGTCCACCTTTTCGCACCTGCATAAAATGCCCTGTTTCTATGCAAACGCAGGTGCGACACCAAACCATGCTTTTGCACACTTCTTTGCTTCTGCGATCACAGCTACCGCTTTTGCGCTACTACTGATGCGCTCCAATTCCCGCTTCTGCGAACTCCTGCTCCCAGCTCTATTTGTGCTTATGTGCTATGATGCCGCATTTATGGCTTTGCACCTGTGCCTATATTTCAGCAGATGCGGTCACACCAGAACTTAGCCAAAACCAGCATTAACCAATAAGTTACAAAATGATCTGAACCACGTCTGAAACTCTCCCAAGCCCCTCGAGACCCCATCTGAACATACCAACAAGTTCTAAAACATAACACGGACCTATTCAAGACCTCAAATCATAAATAATAACATCGAAACGACAGATCACACCTGTCACACCCCAATCTAGGGAGGTGTAGCCGGCACTCTGTGCCTCCCTTTCCCGAACGTACCACTCTGAAAAGAAAATCACATGAACATATAGAAACTTTGACCGACTAGGCCTCAACAAACTATAATCTATATGGAGATACAATCAACATACATATAGGCTGACAAAGCCACAATTCGTGACCATGGGATGTCATCTGGACATCTCAATTTGAACAAGATAGATAACCCAAAACATATAAACCTATATACAAAGCTGAGAAGGCCACAACATAGGTTTACAGACCAACAACAAGGCCGACAAGGACATACACAACATCTAGACAACCCAACTAAGTCTACAAGCCTCTAAGATTAACATAAATGTCATATGGTCGAGACAAGGCCCCGACCTACCCTTCATCTGTATATACCTAAGACACAACTCAAAACATCAGACTCAGTAGCTCCGAAACAAGCGAAGCTTACCATTCAATAATTGAATTCAACAAGATCCTACTGGAGAGGTCTATCTAGGCCTCTACCTGAACCTACAACATGAAATGCAGTGCCCCCAGAAAAAAGGGCATCAGTATGAATGAAATGTACTGGTATGTAAGGCATGAGAAGCAATATGAAAGCATAAGTTGTAAACAGGGCATAAGAAGCAACCTGATAACCTGAAATGCCACACGGGGCGAATAATGTAACTCTGGAACTGTACTAATATATATATATATATATATATATATATATATATATATATATATATATATATACACACACACACACACTTATCCATCACCTACCTATTATATCTCTGTAGTGTTTACATGTATCCATCGCCCAACCGATAATCGTTCGGTGGTGTTTATACATATCTACATCCAGCGCCCAACCGATATTCGTTCGGTGGTGTTTGTAACATATATACTTTAATATTAATAGCACTCTTTTCCCATTTAACTTGTAAGGCTCTTCCTTTTTATTCTTAATATAAAATTTGATCGACTCGTTGAATTAACACTTTGGATACTCTCTATTTGGGGGAACAAGATGTACAACCAGCACGGAATAACATCTAATATGTCAGTTAGTTATGAGAGATAACTTATGAAACAAATATACTTCCAATAAGGGACAACCAAGTACAAGAATAGAATACTTATTTAGATACTTCGTTTGGGAAGACGATATTCGTTCGAAATCATGTTATGAAAGAAGGGACTGCCATTACATACCTTTGTCGCTTCACTCAATGAAACGACGAACTCAGTCCACTCAACACCTTAATCTACAATAATAACAATAATTCTAAGGTCAAACTAACGAAGCACGTATAACAATTCGTTGAGCGGCAAGCTCACTTTACAACTAACTAAATGAAGTTTCTCCTCCGCCCTTCCTCTCTCTAAAGCTGACATCTACAACAACAACAACAACAACAACAACAACAACACACCTACATGCTTATCACCATATTTTCAGCCATTCAACATAACAAGAACATCCTCTACTAAAAAATCAGGTTTTAGCGACGGACAAATTCTATAGATAAATTGAAAAATTCATCGCTAATATCATTTAGCAACGGATTAGTAACGGGTTATCAAGAAATTCTGCTAGCTACGAGCATTTTAGCGACAGATTAGCGACGGCATTCGTAGCTAATTCCTGTTTTTTTGTAGTGATCCTTAAATACACTACAACAATCCAAATAGTCCGACAATTTGGTAACAACAACTATAACTTAGATTCACGGCTTCCGATCATCGTCCTATAAGTCCTTTGTCAATACAAATACTAGAATCACTCATCTGAACTAGTAGATGAAGCTAGGGCGAACATCTTACCTCAATAAATGGAGAATTAGATCCTTAACTTGCTCACACCACACGAAACTTCACTTCTACATCAAGAAGAACTCAAGGTGAAATCTTCCAAGTTAAAGACAAACTAAACTAGAAGGGTTTGTTTAATGCTTACCTATTTCTTGAAGAAGGAGAAGAAGATGAGCTAGAGTGAAATCTCACTAAGCTTGTGCAAGTAAAACGTCCCCAAAAATGAGGATTTGCAAGATCATGAACTTATACAAAGGGTTGGCCGTAAGGGTTCTTATAGAGGAGCTTTTGAATGACGAAGTCACATCTTATCTCTATTTGTATAAGTTGGTGGACAACACTTACCTAGAAATGAGTGCCTTAACTTTGGATAGTTGATACTATTGATACGTATCAATTTGTATGGACAAAATAGCTTGGATGGCGGAGGAGGCAAGCTTTGTCTTTACTTGATAGAAGATAATTTAAAAGACTATATATATATACATGAACACCTGGAACTTATCTCTAATAATTATTGAATTTTTTTAACCTTAATAATATGAGTTGTGTATAAATACATATACCTATATGTCATATAATAAATCATAACAAATTTCTATTAACTCTCTAAATTATACAAGTTTTGTTCTTCATTACTATATTAATTAGCAAACTCCTACAATTTACTTTCACTTGGTATATTCTTGTATATACTAACAAGGGTCCAAACTCACCGGGTAAATCATACTATAACTTTACGAATGACCGTAATCCTCCGAGTTCATATGGATCAACTATGACACGTTCTAACGTAAACGATATACGATGTTACAAGCAAATTCCTTGGGCTCGAGTTTACCTACATACGTTGAGCGGTCCAAGACATAACCTAAAATTATGGAGTGTAACAGCACCACGAATCAAACTTAATGAACATTTGATCTTTCAACTTCCAAAACTCATGCCGAACCATATCAAATCAACTCAGAATAACTTCAAATTTTGCACACAAGCTCCAAATAGCATAACGGACCTAGTCCAACTCCCGGAATAGCAATCTGAACCTGATAACATCAAAGTCAACTCTTGGTCAAACTTATGAACATTCCAAACCTTCAAATTTTCAAGTTTCGCCAAATAGTGTCGAAACCTTCTAAAAATATCCAAATGCAAATCCGGATATACGCTCAAGTCCAAAATCATCATCCAGACCCAACAAAACCAGCAAAACTCTTATCCGATGTCAAATATACAAAAATCAAATTTGGCCAACTCTTCCAACTTAAATCTTCCTAGCTGAGAATCATTCTTTTGAATCAATCCCGAATCACCTAAAAACCAAAATCGATAATTTACACAAGTCATAATACGACATATAAAGCTACTCAAGACTTCAAACAACTGAATGGAATGCAAAAACTTAAAACAACCGGTTGGGTCATTACGGGATGACTCCCTACTTGAGTTCAAAATTGCTAGCATCAATGGGTGGGGGTATCGCACTTGACTGGCATTGGTTATAGACCCGTCTGGCATAGCGAACCAATGATCTACCTGCTTTGGGACCCATACTTTTGAAAGCATCTTTTGCAAGAGGCCGGTTCAGGTTGAATCTCTATCCTCCGTTCCCATTAACAGTTTCATCATCTACCGAAGCTGCATCAACAGCTACCCATGAAGCTGCTTCTGCTCGTTGGGCTGTTTCTCTTGCAGCCTAATCGTCTCCATCATCACCGTTCTTTTTCATATGTTATTGGGTTGAAGATTGCCCCAAGAAATTTTCGATGGATCCCCTTTCTTTTCTCAGATGTCGCATGTGTTTCTCCAACTCCGGTTTGTAAGGTATCACTTCCTTTGAAAATGATCGAGTCATACACTAGAGAGGTTAATCATGTTTCCTGCACACAAGTGAGAAAATGTGAATACAAGAGAATAAAATTTGTTCCTGAATTAGCGCCAGAAACTACTTTGAACACTATTGATTGCCAATCCCCGGCAATGGCGCCAAAATTTAAAGAGCGCAAAACACAATATAAAATTTTTGCTCACTAGTCAAATATAGTATAGTTCAATTATCATCTCCACAGGGATCAGATTTAAATACTATTCAAATAATCTTTAGTTAATTACTCTCCAGGAAAATCAACACTTGATTGGAATGATTATCAACTACAATTAAACACTAAAATTTAAGCAATTATCAATTGATCACGGAAGACAAGAGTTGAGCAACACCAAAAATACAAGTAAAAGAAATAAGGGTAATTGACTAGACAGGTGCAAGATACTTGACTCGAGATCCAATTCTTGAAGTAGTTCACTCTATAATACTGTTGATTCTTGCGAATTCACCAGATAATTGGATTATACTTGAAGTTAAGGTTCCTTTTTCGATTAAACGTTACTTCCCAGAAATAATCCAATTGAAATAGTGTGAGTACTTTCTATGAACATAATGATGGTTTTAGCTTAAAGGGTAACTTCTCCCGAATATTTTCCTATTTTCTAGTTCGATTAATAATTCAGTTGAATCAAGAATTTAAACTGGAGTATATGATGTAAATAAATGCAATATAAAGCTCCTCTTTCGATTAAGTAGAATAATAAGCGACTTCAAAATACAATTCAAAACTCCATCAATTAATTCAAGAAATTGTCAAGAATCAAATCCCTAATCAATTTATCAATACACCATGTCTCTTCCTAGAAGCACTTTTGAGAATACAGTTAGAAGCACTTTTTAAAAGCTTGGCCAAACACTAATTGCTTCTTAGAAGTACTTTTTAAATTAATTAGTCAAACACAAACTGCTTCTCACCAAAAGTACTTCTGAAAAAAAGTACTTCTCAAAATAAGTTAATTTTTTCAGCTTGGCCAAACGGGCTATTATTCTTATCTTAGGTAGGGGATAACCTGATCTAATGTTAGATGATGTAGAGGCAGATCTAGAATTTTTATAACATGGGCGCACCACTAAAGAAAGAAAAAAAGAAAAAGTGAGAATTGATTCCTGCTCCTCTTGGTAAATAACTCAACATTAAACCAAGTGCACCATTTAGTTTCTTTGAAGCACAAGTGGCAGTAGATAATATTAGATCAATTTTAGAAAATATATACATAAAATACTTGGTTTGACGGAGAGACCATGGATTCATGTGCCCCATATATTGGGCTATAAATCTGCTTCGAGACGATGTACTTATCTCATATTTTGTCACGACCCAACTGGAGGGTCATGACTAGCACCCGGGCCATACTTGCCGAGCACCAACGTACATTTTATCTAACCTTCCTTATTATCTTTAAGGGCCGACAAGATCAATATAAATGGTAGACATGGATCATGAACATCCAACAATGAAAGATAATATCATGAACATATATAACATGGGATGACAAGACTGTCAAGAAACTATATATAAGGTACGAGCTACCATGCTATCGTGAAAGACTATACAACAAAAATCAGCCGACAAGGCATTCCAAACCATACATGAGTCGACACCTGTCTATGAGCCTCTAAAGGAACATAAGTGCTACAACATTGCCGGAACAGGGCCCCGACATACCCATAATGTCTATAACAAAAATGCATACCAAGACCACGGCAAGTCCGGAGAAGGGATCTCGCCAATAACCGCTGAACTGGACAGCCTACTGTGGTGGGGGAGCTGTGTCTACCCGTCTATCAGGACCTGCAGCACGACATGCAGCGTCCACAAATAAAAAGGACGTCAGTACGAATAAAGTACTGAGTATGTAAGGCAGGAAAGCATAAGTAAGAACAGTAATGTAAACAAGGATAGAGAATATACAACCTGTGACATCTGGGTACCTCTGAGGGCTATTGACATGAAATACATGATACATACATATATATACATAAACTTTTAAAACATATGCCTTTGTGGGCATCACCATCATCATATCGTACCCGGCCATAATAGGCTCGGTAAAATGTACCCGGCCATCATAGGGCTCGGTAGAATCGTACCCGGCCACGTGGAGCTCGGTAAAACCCAACTGATCAGTGGTTGCACAATAGGTGCCGTACCCGGCCGACTATAGCGCGGCTCGGTAGAGTAAAATAGATACATATATATGATGCATGCTTGACTCATTGGAATCACATTTTGAACCTTTCGGAGTGACGTAAGGTCGGTATCCTTCGTACACATTATTAGGATTGACTCTTCATTAAGAATCTTATAAGAATCAGGAACTACCAACAACATTGATAATATAAGAATAAGAGAAGTAACATCAATATCAATCGTTTCATAAGAAGGGCAGCAATGTAAGTACTGCTAGCTTCTAAGAGTAGAGTATCTTTGGGAGCTCGTTCATTACATTATGTACAATCGGAGTCGTGCAAAAGAATGAAGGGGATAGCCTCACATACCTTGTATATACTGCCCAACCTCAAGCTATGCAAATGTCACGACTCCTTAGTCTACAATAAGAGAAATGACACTATCATTATCGCTTAAGCGTCGTAACTATTATGTATCGACCGCAACCTATTTTACGATGAAACGGACAGCACCTCCCCTATATATATGACTTCCCACAAGTCAATACAATCACCAAACAGCCCAAACAACATCATTAATAATCATATTGAGCCTCCCAAAACAGTCCACCAACCAACAACATTACTACCAAGCCTTTCGATATATATTTCACAAGTTCTAGCTTCAACGACTTAGCCACAACTTGGATAATCTTAAATATATATAGAGTAAGAGGTTCCTTACCTTTAAACAGAAAGAACAACTCCAATTTGACCTTAATTTTCCACGAAATATCCCTTCAATTCTGCCACAAGAACAAGGAAGCGAAACTAGCAATTAATTCGGGTTTTTCGGCACTAGAATTACTTTAGAAGACATGAAATCACCTAGGGTTGATATTAAAAACTTGAAGGTGTATTTACAGAACATAAAACACTTAAAACAACCTCCCACACGAGCTGGAACAACACAAAAATCAGCAACAACAAGAAGAACAAGAAACTTACTAGCGCCACGGGATTCCCGACATTTGATTTGTGTTGTTTGCCCTTTGTTTGGGTCTTGGATCATGAGAGAACCTTGAGAGACTGTTTTTAGGGTTATAAGGTCTGAATATACTGAAAAATAATGACTTAAAACGGGGTTGAGGTATCTTATATATGTCCATATGACTTAAACCGCCTTTGTGGGCCCCATAGAGAGCAGCTTGGCGCACTCTCACGAAAACGCGAATATCTCTCTATTCCGAGATCGTATCGATAAACGGTTTAATGCGTTGGAAACTAGACTCATAGACCTTCAATTTGGTAGGTAGATCACCCCATAATTCTAAGCATATTGGGAGAAAAATGCAGTAACATTTGACCTAAAGTTTAAGTAAAATTATAAACCTAAGTTGCGACAACTTTTATCGACTTTTGTTTCATAA